>JANSTX010023194.1:0-15612 GCA_027564355.1 Penthetria funebris | reverse complement strand
TTTAGTTTTAGTTTAGTTTTAGTTTAGTACAGTTCAGTTAGTTAATCAGTGAACAGTGAATAGTCAGAAGTTAACAAGAGTCTTCAGTCGAGAGTTGTTGTTCAGATTTGTTCAATTAGTATTCAGTCAGTTCAGTCAGTTGTAGAATTAGTTTTTAGTTAGTTTTTTGTTTTAAAAAAAAAAAGTCAATTCAATCAGTTCAGTTCAGTTTATTTACAGTTGAAGTTTAAGTTTTAGTTCAGAGTTTTTGAGAAGTTCAGTTGTTTAGTTTATTAGTTAATCAGTTAAGTTCTGTTTTATGAAACAATATTAAGAAAGTCCCTCTGACCTCTTTAAATCAAAAACTATATAAATAAAAAAAAAGATAAACAAAATTATAAAAATAATTGTTATAATAAAATTTGTGGAAAAAAAAAACCAAAAAAAAATTCGTGTTTTTTTATATTTATATATATGTAAAATTGAGTGAAATTAAATATTAGTATTACACTGGAAGCAGCGGTAGTCGTAGAATATCGCCATTACACTAGAAGCAGCGGTGGTAACTATAAAGTTATTACACTGGTAGCAGCGGTAACCGTAGACGTTTCGCTATTACATTGGTGATAGCGGTGGTCTTAAAATTTCGCTATTACATTGGTAGCAGCGGTGAACCTTTAGAATCGCCATTACACTGCAGGCAGCGGCGTTTCGCCACCCAATAGTTAATTAATAATCACCAAAAGATTATTAAACTGGTGGCAGCGGTTGTCTTAGAATTTTGTTATTACATTGGTGGCAGCGGTGGGATGTGAGTAGTGTTCCTAAAAATGATTATTACACGGATTCAATAATCAAATTTTCCAGTTTATAATTATAATCTTAAGTCGGCTGTATATACAATTTTGGGGATGAATGGAGTAGCGAATATCATCAATGTTACTTCATCATCACATCTATCACTATAACATCTATAGATGATGGAGGTGCATTTTTATGTTTGATCCTTTGGTTTATCGGTTCGTTTATCAGAAAAACAAAACATAACTTTATGCTATAGTATTTGATTCGAATAAATTGTTAAATGAAGACTGGCACGTACTTGCAACGGAAAGAATATAGAGTGAACTTCTCGCAACGATTCTATATGTAACAGTACAAGAGTATATGAGACATTTTCAATTTTATTAAAAAAAAGTATACCTGCTTGTGTACTTATACTCTACGGATATAGATCTCAAAATTTTAATAATTGCATCAAAACATATAACTATAAGTTGGTGTTATGTATAAATAAGTAGATAATACTGAAGCAACTTGCTCACATTTTTCTATATATGAAACACTCTATGAGTCTATATATGCAACCATCCGTGAAGTATTTTCAATTTTGGCCAATTGCTTCTGTAGTAATGCTTTTCTGATATATATGTAACTTCAAAATTAGGCTTTATACCAGAAAATAATACAAACACCAGGAAAGCATAACCTTTTATTGTTGCATCTGACATAAAAAATGAAGTCTGAATATCGCATCAAAAACAGCGTCTGATAGCATAAAAAATGGCGTCTGATTTTAGCATCAAAAATGGCATCTGAATATCGCATCAAAAATGGTGTCTAATCGCATTAAAAACTGATGACATCAAAAACGGCGTCTGAATATTGCATAAAAAATGGTGTCTGAACATCGGATCAAAATTAGCATCTGAATATCGCATCAAAAATGGCGTCTGAATATCGCATCAAAATTGGCGTCTGGTTATCGCATCATAAATGGCGTCTGATCGCATCAAAAATGACATCTGAATAACGCATCAAAAATGGCGTCTGGATATCGCATCAAATATGGCGTCTGATTGAAATGACGTTTTATCGCATCAAAAATGGTGTCTGAATATCGCATAGTTATACCTGCTTGTGTAGTTATGCTATCCTGGCAAGGATCCTCGAAATTATATGTAAATAAGCATTGATTTTAACAAGTTTTTGATACTTGCATCAAGAAATCATAACTTTATACTGGGGCGGTGTATACGAATAAATAGTTAAAGACTAGCAACTCCTTATATTTTATATTTATTTTTATATTTAACAGTCGATGAGTCTGAATATATGTCACCGTCTATGAGATATTTTCAATTTTGTCCTAAAACTGTACCTACCATTAAGATTACGACAATACGCAAATACAATGGAATTATATATGAATTATGGACTGCAGCACATTCTATTTAACTTGTAACCGCAAATAGCTGAAGCAATATTAATCTTTGTAAATTGATACTAACATCTTACATGACTAAAATATATGGTTGGGATTGGGTGCCCAATTAGAAATTAACATTCAACTGCAACAACCTTTGTTTGCGAGATCTGTTCCTATAAATACTTAATAGCACGAGAGACGTAATGGTCTCGGATCGGATACGACTTTTGATATAAAATCAAAATAAGTTGACAAAATTTTTTGTAACGATGAAGATTTCTAATTGCTGCAATGTTTGATCTTTAGACTTGTTAATAAAAAGGAGATATTCGTAATTTTAAACATTATTTCAGAATTTAATATAATGAAATATCCAATAAGTGTATTAAAATATTTGTGACTTTAAAATAGGAATTTAGATATTGAATTGAACGTAAACGAATATACCTATAATATATTATCCTGGTTGGATACCAACAGAAGAGAAGACTACAGCAATTTATCTTATGGAGAATTGAATAGTGTAAATAAGATTAAAACCAACTTGACTTATCAGTGTTTTTTAGGATGTAGGTTACAATATATATATCAACATTCAACACATATATATATATATCAATTTATATATATATCATATATATATAATGTGGGAAGATAATTTTCTGGAAATATTCCAAAACTTAGACAATTCTTTTGAAAAGCTTGCTATTTATCTTCTTAGAAGCGCAAAAAATACATAAAAGAAATTCTTCAATAACCGAAGTAGTTCATGTGTAGGAGGAGTGAGTGTATATCAGATATTTCTTTAAAGCTTCCTGATATTAAATAAAAACCAATTCTGTTGAACGTGCATTTAAGAGTTATTGCATTTATTTTAGTGCACATTTAACAAATAATATAGATCAAATAACATAATATTATACTTACATTCATGTTTCTATAACTTTCATGAAGAAATTTTATATAATATTAAATTCTATATAATACAATTTATAAAATTTCAAGAGTACACTTTGATACTAATCATATAATCAGAATAAATAAGAGCTTCTAATAAACTTACAACTCATTACATCTGAGTTGAACGCTAATTTATGATGTGGCACTGTTTGGTCGGCAATCATTTATACTATAATGTATTCTATAATAACAACAGTTCTGATGTAAACACTTACGTAACGTTCAATTTTTTTTCTTTCGAATTGAAATATACTTAATATTCACGCAACGATCATCACCCAATACAATATTAGACACGATCAAATTAAGCATGAAAAACTGTTGATATGGGATAAAAATCAAATGAACATTTTGTTTAAGCGAAAAAGTCTGTCTACCATAAAAATAGGATTCAGTATATCAACTGGATGTGAATGAAAGTTGGAAAATTTAAAAGACTTAACTTTAATACCATAAATCTACTTTATTTTCACTTTAATATACTATATTAGTTTATTTAATGAGTTCACGGTTCATATAATATTAATAAAATGTCTGTTATATATATTCATATAACATTCATAGTAATATATATGGTTATACCATATATAAAAGAACTTTAAAGATTACATAAAAAATGAAAAGTTAAAGTTCACGTCCAAATTGAATAAATTACATTTTGATGTCCATATGATAATCGCAATAGGAAAAAACAACATCCAATATTGTGGGATGAAAATGTATAGTATAATATAATGATAATGATAATAATAATAATAATAATAATGGAGACTATAAAACTCTCAGAACTTCTTTGAAAAGAAAATAGGTCCATAAATTTCATCCCTTTTAAAGAATATGAAAAAAACATAATTATTTCATCGCCAATAATGCTATACCGAGACTCGAGACAGCATTCAAAATATTAAAATGGAAATGTATTGCTGACCCATTGTAGTAGTATTTGTATTAAATAGCAAAAACTAATCTGCAATGAATAAGTAACGATTGTAGATTTAAATTGGTCAGAAACATTTCACCTCAGAACAAATATCCACATACATTAACTTATGTAATCGACAATTAAGTCCATAGACAATGTGTTTAAAAAAAAAGTTAAAAAATACTAAAATTATTTGTTCCGTAGTTTCAATATCAATCTTCATTTTAAAATTTACACCACAAGGATGGTTTTTCATCAAAAGTTGACAAACACGACATATACCCTTTTTAAAATTCATATAACTTGTGATAGAGTTACCTGTGACATTACAGAATACGCTCATGATGAATTTGAATTGAGTCCTAATTAAATGTACTTGAAGAAAATGAGAAGTTTCTAATAACTCTATTGGTATGAATAATAAAAAAAAATAATTTAAATCTTGTCTATCCTATTGCATTAGCAGCACAAAAAATTAGTTGCATGAGTAATTATTAATTTTTTTTTTACACGAATATTCTAAATAAATATAAGAATCTTTACGATCTCCTGTTACAAAAAAAAAATTAATTCATGTGAATTTCCCAAATAAATATCATTTATCTATGGCATCTGAATCTTTTAAAATTATTATTTGCCTTACGTATTTATTTATGGTATTCTATTTGGTATTTGGTATTTTAAGACTATATCCCTAAACATATTAAAGAGTACCGCTCATTCCGCCAAATTAATATCTTGCAGGTTATTTTCCCCATACAAAATATCTCTTGAGCCTATTAAGTAATAGGCGAGCAAAATTTACAGGAAGCAAACATTTTCATTATTTTACTATTTAGAAGCTACATTAGATGCTTGTATTATCGTTTCAGTAGGTAGGTACAAATTAAGCAAATACTTTTATAATATAATTAAAAAATTATTGGACTTCAAAAAGAAAATGGTGCCTTTAAAAGAGATACAAATGGATTTTTCGATAGGCGTCTACAAAATGGTGTTTTTAAAAACCACATCTAAAATAAGTTTATCTTATTTGTTATTATTAAAGTCACACCCAAAATTATATTTATATGAAAGTCAAAATTCTATTATCTACTATTATAAATAACTACAATATTTATATATTTATATAAAACATGTATATTAAAATAAGTTATTTAAAACACTAGAAACCATAAGAATTTCGTAGTTATGTACAGAAGGTATCCAATTTCAAATAGATATTATGGTAAATTACATGCAAAAAAAAAATTATTTTCTATTAGATTTGTTTCGGTAGTTTCAAATTACTAAGGAAAGTTTTGAAATTAACTTACACATTGGTCCCTTTTCCTTTCATACCCATCCCAAACTAACGCCGCAATCGACAAATCAAACTCTGCATTATACCCTTCTTCCCTACATCTAACTCAACCCCTACTAAGTCTACCAATCTTGTTAAAATCAATGCTTAGCTCTCTTATTATGAATATCTGTAACTGAAAAGCATAAATTTAAGCAGATATACACTTTTTGGACAAAATAAAAATAATAAATCGACTTAGTTGAAAAATGTATCATGGACGATTAGAGATATATACTAAACCTACGAGTACCAACTTTTAATTGTATATTCATGAAAAATACCGTCATATAAAATTATGAACACCTGATACAAGTCTAACAATTCTGTTGGAAAAATGCTTTTATTTTGAATATCTGTAACAGGTGATCATAACTTTAACCAGGTATACTTTTCAGTGAAATAAAAATATCTCATGATGGATGATTTAATATATATAATCAGTAAGCAAATATGGAAGCTTATAGATATACACTCAACCTACGACCTACGAATACCAGTAAAATATGGATTCCTGAATTATTTTTGTGAAACGTTTATTATATTCTATGTTTTTCCATACTGTTCATTACATTTCCATTGATTTATATATGTTTATATGCTCGATAAGCATGGTCTCTTATAACTATTTGTAAGCAATACATTTTAAACAACAAATGATTTTTTGAATCTTAATTTGTATTATATGCTTCTGACCAATTTAGTACAATTGTTTCATGTACTATAGCCTTTTCTGATTATAGCCGAACTACTTCGACCCAGATTACATCTTATTATGAAAAATTTACTGAATAATTTTTGGACTCGATAAGAATTAAACCTCGATCTTCGTTATGACAGCCTAGACCACCTCGAAACCTTGCACTATCTTGGCAACGCGTTTTTAATTTTTTTTTCAACTCATATTTCGTTTGAATCGATAGACAGTTCTTTGACGTACAAACTTATATTCCTATTAAAATGAACAATCATAGACCATTTAACATCTGAAATACCAGTAACAGTTGGAGTAACCTTGGAATTTATTTCTAATGACGAATAGAAACAGCCATTGAAATATAATAATAAAGATTTAAAAACAAAAAATTGATATTTTTCTAAAATATTTTTTTAATGAAACCATAATTGCATGGCTTTATAATTTTTTATAAGAATAAATTTGAAGTTTTTATTTTTTGCCAGTATATTGTAAAATTCTGTAAACTTCTGTCATTTCTATGTTCAGAATAATTTTCCTATACAAGTAACAATAGAAGTATTGAAATTGGGGTTTTCAAAAGAATGAAATAAAAAATAAAAATTAAAAATGAATTTTTAAATTGAAAATAATTGGTTTTTCTTAGCCTTAGCCTTAACATTTATGGCAAATTTTCAAAGAAAGTATCTTAATACTTAAGAATTATTCTGAGAAACGTTTATCATGCATATTTTTTTAAACATTTTATTGCCATTAGTAAAAAATTTTATTTTATTTTCTCTTTCAAATTCAATTTCAAAAATCCTTTATTACATAACATATAATACAGTAGTAGTAGTAGTAGTACATGATATATTTAGAGGTCACAGCGCATCGGTCACATATGCTCATTGCAAGCTTAGTGATCATAGTATGACCAAAGGTTAATTGATGGAAGTGTTTACTGTCGGGGAGTTAAAAATAAATCGAATCTTGTACTGGGAAAAAGGATTGGTAAAACTAGTTTTTATTGAAGTAGGAAGAGAGGTTATTAAATGTAATGGTGATACAACTGCTTATAATTGTCTTCAGTATTTCACAAACGCTTGGTGACTTATAATTCTTCATATAAGCAATCGTGATTTTGTTCGGTATTGTAAACGAAGCGTGGATCTTCATCAGAGCGTCGATGATAATATGTCAATGTGTCTGAATTGTTATACAGTACTCCAGATTCATATAAATGAAGTAAGTTAATTGGGTGTTTGATTCTATGATTTACAGATTCAGCAATTCCCATTATAGATAAGATGTTTGTTAATATTAAAACATATTACGTTAAATTAAATTAAATTCTAAATTCAAAAGGAAATCCACATTAAAAAAAACTCCACCAATTACCATATTACCAACATTACGTAATTGCCTTATTCTTTTATTTTAATACATGAATTTATACTTCAATTAGAGCATTACCATTTTTTAAAAATACTTTTGTACGCGTCTTTAAAAACTTCCATATTGTTATAATTATCATATATTAGTTTTTCTTGATTTATTACCTTTGAGTTATATTTTGTGATAGCCACAACATTATCAGTATAGAAATATTTGCATCTCTCCATAAATTTATAAATTTGACCAACTCTTTTCATTAGGCGAAAACTCAGTCTTTAAACAATTCCGAGATATTTATGTTTTAAATAAAATAGATCTACTGTGATTATGATATCCTAATACAAATCCAACTTAATATACCAAATTTATTCAGAAGCATATATATTTGAGGAACGTATATTCTTGAGGACTGATATATAATATAAATAGTAACATAACACTTAGATTCTGAGATCTAGTACCAGTATTATATTTAAATGACATTTATCATTTTAACATTAAGCAAGACTAGCATAGGTTCTTTTTTTTGTCCAGTATAGACACTACATTTCACCAGATAACAGAATTATTAAACCTTAGTCTATATATTAAACCGTTTATGAGATATTTTTATTTTTCCGAAAAGTATATATCTGCTTAAATTTATGCTTTCCAGTTACAGATATTCATAATAAGAGAGTTAAGCATTGATTTTAACTAGATTGGTAGACTTAGTAGGGGTTGAGTTAGATGTAGGGAAGAAGGGTATAATGCAGAGTTTGATTTGTCGATGCGGCGTTAGTTTGGGATGGGTATGCAAGGAAAATGGACCAATGTGTAAGTTAATTTCATTGTGATTTTACTATTTGTTGTAGATTACATCAATAATAAAGAGTTATAATATATAAAGTTAAATAATGTTAAAATTTTATATAAGAAATTATTAATATAATGTTGTCCTATGAAGGGATTATATAAATGTTTAAAATATAATAAAAATAAACAAACTTTAAAATAGTACAATTTCTGTTGTACTATGAAAAGGAAATAAATGCAGAATTTATAAGTAAATCTGTAAATTTTCCTCACACAATATGTTATAGATAAGGCTGTGAATTATAAAAATAAATATTTTATTTAGATTAAAACAGCAGTCTCGTTCTCAGTCATTTCTTTATATAATACTGAATATTTATTATTACATAATCTTATATTCTTGCATTTTAATATAACCCCGTGGTGATAGTACTATACAAACGAGTATAGGGATACTGGTGGGTGGCATTTATGTGAGCACATATTACATAAGAAAAACAACATCTTGTAAAATTCTAAAATGTTAGTGACATATAGTATAAAAATCAAGTATCGATAATAATAATATTGCAAACTAGAGAAATCAAACTAGGCGCGAGTATAATAATTGGGTATGGTAGCAATCATGCCAAATATTTATACACATTATGAATAGTGTATGGTTTTATTCTCACATAATGGAACAGTACTACAGAAATCAAAGTGGAACAGATTATGACTAGAGTTAGTAGTTATCATGTCAGACATAATATACAGTATAGAAATTAGGTGTCTATCATGACATTAATGAGATTGAGCGTGCCCAATACTTCACTAGAGTTTTTATGTTGACAAAATGTGAAAGGAACGGAAGTAAAGGAATCAAAATAGGAACTTAGTATGAGTGCATATAATCATAGATATGTACAAGTGCATATTTTATTTCTGACAGATAATATCCTGAAAGACACAAATTAATATCGTAGTACTGCCCTATGTCTGCCAATATAGATAGTTACAGTCATCAATATGTAACTCAAAACATCCGTGTTAAAACTAGTCTATGGAGAGGAAATAATTGGATTGTAGAAAACATCATCAAACCAGACCTGTATATGTTTTCAAACTGCATTGGATAGTGACGTGTTTTCATCAAATACTATGGGCAGTGTATAGTTAAAAGGATAATTTAACAAAATTTTTAAAGCGGTTAGACAGAAAGGCTACTTTATTAGCTAAATAGCAACACAAATTCACTATTGACACAGTTGTTTATACATAATTTATAAACGAGAGATACACATTTTCAAATTTATGAATTGTTTAGTTTCTGACAGCATTAAAATGAATAAACATTTAATGAAAATGCATGTATAATATAATTTTGAAATTTCCGCATTTTTATGTAAAAATTGTTTACGCAAATTTAATATGAAAATAAATAAAACACGAGTATATCGAAAATTATGACAAAATATTACTGACATTATATATATGCTAACATGTACCATATATATACTTTCATCCAGAATTGCAGTTGCATTCAATTTCATTTTATTATTGTCAGAAATACAATTTTTCATTATCATTACTAATTATCATCACAATCCCTTTGATTTCACAACATAGCGCAGCTATGCCACTTATTCTGGCTTTAAGAAGTAACTACCATCGGAAAACTATCTACGATCAGATCTAAGATACTGTATTTGCTAAATGCGACTTGGTGATTGTGTGGCACCTGTACTATTCCCTAACATGTCACTACCCAATTATTTCGGTGACCCAGGCTTCATAAGAATAACTCTATTACGAACAAAAATTTGTATCAAATATTGAACTGAAAAATAATTTGTATATTCCTGGTCGCCTGTTACACTTTGAATTATTTTAAAATTGTTAGGACGTAACAATGTGTTTTTACTTATAATGAATTAAGAATTCCTAATACAAGAGGATATTTTCGATGAAAACCGACATATTTTTCATACACAACACATAAATATTCGTACGCTAGAAACTATTGTTTGTTTTTCAATTCAAAATTATGTTTGCCTGATAGTTTGCTGATTTTTAAATAATTTTTATGGGTCTTTATTTCGTTATGAAAACTGAAATGTTTCTGCTCAAAAAAATGATCAAAAAATCATTATAATTTCATATTATTTTACGTAAAATAGTAAACAGAAAATTTAATTTTTAAATTCCTGCCGCCTGTTAGACATTTGATAATTTTAAGTTATTTTTTTAGGATGTAACAAGTGTGTGATTATTCCCCACTATTATTTGCTGGTAATTGACAATGTTATACTAAATATCAACACTGAGCCGCATATTATGAAGTCCAACCGGTCAACTAAAAGATCTCAACATCGCTGACGACATGTGTATGCTATTGCATAATGAGACAAACATAAGAGTGAAATTGAAACGAGTTCTGAAATACAGCTCACAAGCTGATCTAATAATTTCAATGTTTATAAGACGAAAATTATGATGATTGGTACATTTATGATAGTTTGTTTGCAGGTCAATTGTAAAGAAATAGTTGAAGTAAACGGCATAAAATATTTGGAAAGTTATTTACTGGATAAAGATCTTTAACAATAACGGTAACTCGTTGACGCTAATGATGACTTCAAAAAACTGAAAAATCTGAATAAAATTTACAAAAATCTATTGAAGTTAACACCTAAGATCAAACTTCATGTTGCATAAAGTGGATCTATACATAGTACATATATACGCTTTGATCCTGACTGCAATGATAACAAACTAACTCACTATAATAATTATAAAAGTCTAATTACAAAATTTACACAATGTTCTCTATAAAGCGCCTAATAACTAATAAAATATACAAATAAAAATAAATTATTTATACTTTTAATTACATGGAATCATTATTCAGAAATGTATTCTGTTTATACGGTTGCCGCTACAATATGATCCAAGATATTTTTCATGAACTTTCATAATTGTTTGTATTTTCATAGGTTTTTTTCTGAATTATAGAAAATCAAATTACTTACAATAAAAGAAAAAATAAGTTAAAAGAACAACAAAGTATTTTCTTGAAATATTAAACCACCTGAAGCGAATTTTATATCATTTTTATAAAGAAAACGATACTAACATATAATTGGCAGTGCCAATAATTCAAGGTCTTGAGATATATATCATCATATAGATAGATAGTATATAAGTACCATAAGGAACTAAACATTTTGAAGTATAAATACATTTTCAAACTTTATGGAACTTACATACATCTATTTTTTTTTTTTGATATCGAGAGGAAGTGACGAATTAAGAGGAGCATAATCCAACATCTATTGATTGGAAAGTGACTTCAAAGAAATTTAAAACAGAAAAAATGAGATGATGGGCTGTTTTTATTGCCATATTAATAAGAATTTTTAGAGCTAGTCATGCCAGGGCATACATACCAAAAATTTGGGGAGAAGTAAACGTAAAATTTATTTCTAAATCTGGGAGGAGATCTAAGACAGCGCTTCACACGTTAGTTTCAGACGTAGAAAAAAAATTCAAATATAAGAAAATTGCACTTTATTGACATACAACTGGTATAACAATACAGGTCAAAATTGTTCGAAAAAATTTCTACAATTCTACTCGAGGCATACAACAACACAAAAGTTGCTTTCTTTAACATTAGTAAATCAGATGATTATACAGCGTTATAAACTGACGTAGACTTAACAAAAATTAGGACATTCAAAATAGATTATTTGGGTCGAGGTTGTGATGGAATTTAAAATTAATAAACTCTCTAAATCCATAAAGTCTCTAAATTACCTTGAGAAAGTAAAACGATACACAAAAATGACTAAGCAAATTTAACTCATCTAGAAACTTAGAGAAATTCTACAAAGCTTTCATACAAACCGACGGGATGTCTTCAAATGGATGAACAAATAGATGGATTGGCAGACTGTACTAATGAGTGAAACGAACAAAGCAAACGGTCCCTTAGAACTACATTCCCAAGGAATAAAAATACACTAATAATGGATGCTTATTGTATATATAGGACTATGATATCTTATTGTCTATTGTTTATATTGTTTATCAAAGTAAGATATGAATTCATTATTTTGGGAAAAAATAAAGGCAAACCTAAACATGTAAATGCCATATATGGCTGAAAGGCAATTTTACAGTTCAATGCTATTTTATTTATCTTACAGTATATAAAATACAAAAACTCAGTCAGGGATAAAAAAAAAAAGATCAGGAAATATTTATGTACTCTGGTATAGGTCGTCGAATTCTTATCGAATAAATTTATATTCAGATTTAATGACATATAAATGAAGTAATGATCAGGATGTAAATTATAATTTTTTTTATGTACTTATTTATTGAATTGTTGAAATAAAAATGAAATATCCTACATCACATTTGAGTTGTCATTCTAATCCTTCAGTCCTGAATAGAAATTTCAAAAATATATTCATTGTTTATTTATAAACAATTTAGTGCAAAATTAAAATTTAAAATCAAATTACCCAAAATGAGTAGAATCATATACTTACAGTCTGGCTCATCGGATTCTGAGAAAAGCTAGGACAGGATTGGGCACCGTTTTACTCATATCCATCAACTTGAGTAACTGTAGGGCGGTAACTCGTACTACCGTTACTTTGAACTCAGATTGGACAGCAATACAATAACAACCTTTTGGATTACGAAAGCAGCCACGAGTTGGAACCTTGAATGGTATTTTCTTAAAATTCGAGTCGCATGGATAATAAGATCGGCGTTGGTTTACTGATAAAGAACAATGCAAGACAGAATCTTGTCGATTGGAAACCAATATCGGATCAAATATATGATGACAGCAAGAGTCAATAATATACAGTAAGATTCTTAACAATTATTACAAACTCATGTACCTATGGTCTATGAATCAACGGATGAATAAAAATGATTTTATAGGCAATTATCACTATGTCTTATGGGATACAAAAACAAGATATTATTATTTGTATACACAACGCTATAGCAAAAGTGAACTCGAACAATATTAATTAGGAATCTGAAATTATTTCGAACGGCGTGGGGTGAACAGGAATATTGAACTCTTTGAGATTTTTGGTACAATAATCAATTACAAAATAATCCACAAGGCAACGACCGCAAAAGTCACTAAATAAACTTAATAACAATTAGCAAGAATTTCAAAAACTTACCGTTGTGTGATCAGAAATGCGTCAGTTTTCAACTATTGCCCTAAATCAATATACAGAATGTATGGATATTATTTGGCTACAGAATAATGGTATAAGCAATTTGCGGGTCATTTGTCGTCTCGTTTATTGAATGATAATGTTCGACAAGATTAGACCATATAGACAAATAAAGATGTTGTATTTCCAATTATGGAATTTAATTAGACGAAGAAGACATATAAAATATAAAATAAACAACATCAATGTAAAAGTTGTACAGAATTTACGAACATATTGTACGTATGTTTTGTAAATTGAATAAATATGTTGAGGAAACAGGGGAATCGGCCAGAGTTAGAAAAATTCTAGCTAAGGGCTATTCTAGCCCTAGTTTTCTCAAGACGGACACTGGTCAGTGGACCGAAACACTAAAAGAAACTCTGTAGCTTCTCATGTCAACCCACTTCCCCGACTGCAGAGATGGTGTAATCGATGCAACCAACGTGGATACAGAAGAAGTGAGTACTTCCAATGACTGGGAGAATGATCTGTTTACGCCAGAGAGGATTAGTAGGGACTTAAGTAGCTTTTCGCCCTACAAATCCGCAGGAGTAGACGGTATCTTTCCAGCCATGCTACAGGAAACTAATTTCGATTCCATGGATGCACTTTTTCTTTAGAGCCTGTGTTTGTCTGAACCACGTGCCACTAGCCTGGAGGCGCGTCAAAGTAATTTTTATTCCGAAGGCGGGCAGAACGGGACATGAGTTGGCAAAGGATTTTAGACCTATCAGTTTAACTTCTTTTGTTCTCAAAACCCTAGAACGCCTTATCGATAACAATATCCGTAGATTACTGGAAAGAACTCCAATATCTAAATCTCAACACGCGTATTGTAGGGGTAAATCCACGGAGACACGAAGTAGTGTACACAGTGGAGCATGCCCTGAAATATAAACAATACACACTAGCCGCCTTCTTAGATAAATAGAGCGTTTAACAACGTAAAGGTGGAAGCTATCAAAGATGCGCTCTTTCCCTTTGGTGTGGAGCCAAAGATTAGGAGATGGATAGCATCCAACTTAACAACAAGGATAGTGCAAGCCGAACTTGGAGGCCATTGCGTCAATATAAATGCACATAGGGGCACCCCCCAGGGAGGTGTCCTTTCCCCTCTTCTCTGGTTTCTAGTTATGAATGAGATCCTAAAGAAGCATTAGAGCGGTAGCGTACGCTGACGATCTAGTGGTTCTGGCCCCGGGCATGTGCCCTTCGACGATCAGCAGTGTCGTGGGGTTTGCGATTAAATGATAGAACGTTGGTCCAGGGAATGTGGACTCAATGTCATCCCTGGGAAGACAGAGTTAATACTGTTTACCAAGAAAATGAAAATTCCAAGTTTTAGGCTCCCAAAGAGGGGGGTTCAACTCTAGTACTCTCGCAGAGGGCTAAGTATCTTGGAGTTATATTGGATCTCAAACTGAATTGGGGACCCAATGTTCAGGAAAGGAGTAAAAGGGCATGCTCGGCTTTTTACGCCTGTTGTGGAATGTTTGGCAAAACATGGGCACTTCGACCGAATGTGGTACATCGGTTGTTCACAGCAGTGATACGACCTATCCTAATGTACACGGTGTACTGGTCTGGTGGCCGGCCGTAGACAGAGGCTGCAACAGATCAAAAATAGAGCGGTTGCAAAGATTCGCAATGCGAGGTATTACGGGATCGCTAAGAACGGTGCCCACGGAGTCGCTCAATGCTCTTCTGTGTCTGCTCCCTGTGCACTGCTACTCAAAATTGACGGCCTCACGTAGTGCCGTAAGACTGAGAGCAATAGATGCTTTTCAACAAAGGCCGTATGGTCATGGTAACATACTGCGCCTCTTACCTCATGAAATTATTGCACAAGGTACCGACTATTCGGCGCCAAAATTGTTGCCTAACAAAGGATTCGCTACCAAATACCCCACACGAGCGTAGTGGAAGTACAAAAACCCCTTGGATGCTTTTGATGCCATCATTTTCACAGACGGTTCCAAGATGGAAACCGGGGCTGGAGCTGGTCTTTTCTCAGATACCCTTAGCGTGGCAGAATCCTTTAGGCTACCAAACAATTCAAACGTATTCCAAGCGGAAATGTTTGCTGTCTGGAAGGCA
>JANSTX010023183.1:0-14982 GCA_027564355.1 Penthetria funebris | reverse complement strand
ATTTTTTTTTTTTTTTTTTTTTTTGAAATATTCATTTTTAAAACGAGATTTTTAGTTTGCATCAACAGAACTTCATCTGAAATTTGGGCAATCAAAACAATATCGTCTACAAATCGATCATGATTCGGTCGACTGACACAACATATACCCTGTTTTCAGTCCCGAAATTGATATAATTTTAATTCAGATACAGACACTATATGTAAAGGTGAATATTTGTTTATCAAATTCTGGAAAATTTATCTACCAATCTATTCATAGTTGGTATTTAGTTCCAATTTTTTGCACGACATCGAAAGATTGCATATAATTTCTGCATTATGCATCCTAAATTGAGAATAGTTTTAACATAGCGATTATTTATCCAATACTTAATATAGAAATTTGTTGCCATAAACCGCACATACTGTACACTTTAATTTTGTATTTACTTATACAACCAAAGTTAAGTAATAAATAAGAGATTAACTTTAAACTCCCAAATAGACAAATGCATGTATGTTATATTTATATAAATTCATTTAAGTCTATATATTAAGTGTCTATACTATATATTATAATTTAACTATAGCTTAAACATAATATTCTATTCCATCTTATCTTGAATAATAAATTTGTTAAACTTTCATGTGACGTGAAAGTTTTAGATTGCCAATGAATATTTGAAAGTCATATGAATTTATTTTGATTAGCCTTTTAAATCTATTTATTAATAGCTGAGAAGATCTATAGATATGAATGAGTATGTCAATGGAATATATATCTGATTTTTCGTATTTAACATATTTTTAAGTGTCGAATTTCCGGAATATTATTGTAAATTGGTACACACATTTAGCAAAAAGTATATTATAAATTGACCGATTAATATCTGGATTACACATCTTTCTGTCTCTATTCTCTTCAATTCTTGGGTTACCTGTGCGTCACTTTTGTCGTCTGTTCTAGCATTGTTGTCAAATTTCGGGTTCCAAAATCGTGTCATATTGCGTAAGCCAGAAGTCGTTATAATGTTTCTATACAATCCGAGACCATTTAATGTCAATTTAGATTCTTTGTATTATTATGGTTACAAAATTATTATCGTATTCAACACTATGCATTTCTTTAATTCAATTTCAATGATTTACTATATTGTGCTGTTCATCATGAAACATGGAATTTCAGCAAAAAGCCAAACATTTTAGAATTTCATCGTATGAATAAAAACAAATGATGTATTTATGGCAAATTTAAAAAAATTAATAATTTATTACATCATTGGTTTTCATACTTGTATATACATTTTTTTTTTTATTGATATTTACCTATACATCAAAATTGCTAATCCAATCAAGAATTTATTCATTTTAATATGCATATAACGAAATATAACCAATTTATCAACCCTCTTCTATAACATTAAATCACGTATTTTTGTGGGAATCTAATTGGAAATATCTACCCTAAAATTTTGCTTTATATATGAAACTTTCACAATAATAAATTGAAATTCAAACCCAATTTTTGGTAGTTATTTTTATTTATTTTTTTTTTTTTCTCCTTTTTTAAAATTAAGGTTCATTATAAATAATAATAAAAATCATCCAAAAAATAAAAACAGAAAAAGTTTAACATTTTAACAACAATTTAAAATTTTATCATAATTTTCCGTCGACAATGAAATATGAATAATAAATAATATGTCGATGAAATGATGAGTCTATGGGTATAACAAATGCAAGTATTGAAATATGAAATGGTATTTCTGATGTGAAATACATTATTATTGAATGAAATTGAAATTGGGGAGAAAAAAAAAATGAAATAAAATATTCAATTTTATTTGAAAAGAATTGTCATAAAATGACAATGTTTTTATTATTTTCAACAAAGTTTTTATATGAATGAGGAATAATCAAAGAATATTTTTTAAAATGAGACGAACAAAATTTTATATACGCTAATGCAATAATATATCATTTATACGTCTTTTGTTATAATTATTAGTGGTTGTGGTTATTTTATGGCAGTTTTATTAAATTAAGGGTATGTCGTTAGACTACGACATATAATACTTAACAGAGAGAAAATTAATGATCTATGGAAAGAAATAGCTATTATATTAAATTATATATCAATGTTTAAAGAAAAAATTGGCATGTTTTATTTCGAAATGAAATATCCCTTAATGGATTGTATTTCTTAAATTTTAATTTATAATATTTTTTTTTTAATGTTCTATAAACTTTTTGACTGTATATTCTTTAATCGATTCAATTTTTATTATTTGATCAAATTATTATTCTATTACATATCATAACTTACACTTTTTAATATAGTAACTACTCGTATGATCTTGAAAGAAATATTTAACTTTAATCTTAATTTAAGTTCTTGAAACAGAACCGTAGTATCATAAATTATCTCAACTTGCACTTTAATTGTTCAACCACTAATTTTAATTTGAGTTCAATGCTTCAAACTTAAATGACTGAAATCTTAGCACTCCAAAAATTACAAAATATAATAAATTAAAAAGCAGTTCTAAATTCAAAATGTATGAAGTTTCTTGCACAAAACAAACTTTCTCCAATGTGCATGTACATATACAACATTTATCATGGACTAGAAATATTATTGATAATTGTTAAGGAAAATTAATCTCGATTTATAATGTAATAAACTGATAAAGTCAACTGAGAATTTAAATCGTCCATCAAATTTGTTTTAACTATATATCATATGCGTTAAATCTTTCATTTTTGTATCTGATTTATCTTTAAATTATGTTTATTGTCCAGTATACGGCGTATACTTGAGATTCAACATGTTCAACTGTCAATTCTGCTGCACTCTGACTTTCAATTTGCGACATTAAATTTTACACCATTTCTAATTATGTTACGAATTATTCCTGACCAACTCTGTGTGATAAACAGGTCATTTGCACAAGAAATGCTTAATAAGATGTGTGTCGTGTGGAAACATCCACTATAGGACGTATATAGTTACTAATCTGAGGAAGAGGATTTTAATATTGAAGTAATTCCAAAAAGCAGTTACTTCGACAATTTAATTCTTAAAGTGATATAAATAAGTACAGGACAGTAATATTTTCAGTCCATACTGTGAAACTGCTATTTTGTGTTACTCATTAGAAAGAAAATTGTATTTTCATAATTATTTAATCACTTTGTGGAAAAGGTTATCCTGAATTCAGTAACCTCTCAATGAATTATGTCAACAATACATGCTAATAATATCTAATTATACATTTTTCATTTAAAAATTTTATGGAAATTTATATAGCATCTGTCGATTCTATACTCTGACATTATATTTCCTAATCAATGCACAAATCGGTTTTTTTTTTTTACATAATGTGAGTCATTAATCTTTAAAAAGAATTACCCATTCATTTATAAATAATATATACATGAATGCCTGTAATATCATCATGTCATTTATCATCATTCCATTCATACGTTTAATTATATACTTGCAAAAAAAAAAAAAAAACATGAAAAACAGCCACTTTTTCATATATAAATAAATAAACTGAATCATCTCTCAAATATTTTACGATTAATTGATTTTCAATTACTTTTATTATAAAAAAAAATGTTTTTTTTTATTATTCAAACTGCCAATTAATTGATGAAATTGGTCGATGCAAATATCTTCAAAAGAAAAATATTTCATCTATTAATTCCTAAACCAAACAAACATACGTGGGCCAACAAAAAACAACACACAAAATTTGCATATCAGTACTCCTCTGTATATGGCCGATGAGAATAATAAAATATGCATCAAATTATTTATAAATTAGTTCAAAAAAAAAAAAACAAAAAAAAAAAAAAATTCAATAAAAAAATTTTTTGCTAAGGAAAAACAAATACAAAATTATGTAGATGTGCAAAAATTAAGTGCCAAAAAAATACCAAGGCTAATGGTTAAATAATGAAAATAAAATCCATTTATATTGAATTTAAATTGGCTAAATGGATAACTATTTAAATAAAATACTGGCGTAATGATGATGATGATAATGAATGTGCAATGAAGAGGACCACACATAACTCTCGCATATATTTGAATTGATCCATTGATCATATAATACCGAATACGAAATGATTCAGGGATTCTGCATACCACCTGAAATGTGAAAGGTGAACTTGAATGGTATTGCATCAATATTAGACCAATTATCAGTGAATTATGATTATCTGATAATATTTCAAACTTGCGAAAAGTAGAATTGAAAATTCAATTGCCGAAAAAAAGGTAATTTGGATGTGTAGGAGAATTGGCGTAGTATCAATTTGCTGAATACTATAAACAAAAATATAGCTATTATATTGTGCACGAAAGGATCAGTACAGTTTTATATTTACAGCTACGCATTCGAAGGTAATAGACATTTTTCAGACCTATAATATTCTGCTCACATCATTTCAATACATTAAGAATTATTGTCGAACAGTTGATTGGAGGTAACATTCCATAGAATGTGCAAAAAAATGTAACAAAATATTGTAT
The DNA here is from genome assembly GCA_027564355.1 of Penthetria funebris. Lineage (NCBI taxonomy): Eukaryota > Metazoa > Arthropoda > Insecta > Diptera > Pleciidae > Penthetria > Penthetria funebris. The sequence continues at coordinate 10,458 of JANSTX010023183.1, read as the reverse complement.
AGGATTTATTTAATGAAGGTTGTTTATTAAAAACTGTCTTTTGACCATATGTAACTATACATTAGTTAATTTGTATTTCATTTGTTTGGGAATTGTTTAAAGAAGGTCATTTATTAAAAACGGTCCATTGACATTTTGCATTATGGGTATTGTCCTGTTTATTTTATTATGTAACTATAGTTATTATAATTACATATGTTATATATTGTTGAATTGTGTTGAAATTCATTTATTCAAGTTGAACATTGTTGAAAGTCGTTGATAAAACCATCATATTTTTAGTGAGTTGATATATAAATATTATTATTCGAGACATTGTCACAAGGAACCTTCGGAAGTGAGAGCTATTCTAAAAAAAAATAAGATTTAATTTAAAATCTTAAAGATATTAGTCTGATTTTGCTATCAATATCCGAAAAAAAAAAACAGTTAAAATAAATCCACTAGACCGGAGACCTTTTGATAATATTGATCGTGATGGTGGATAATACTAAATGGTCTCCATAAACCTCACAAAGCAATCGATAACATTCAGTTGCTTTTTTCTTTTTGATTAATGTAGGAAAGTAAAGCTTCCCGTAAATATCGTTTCGCTGGCACAAAAGTCGATAAATTCAGAGCTCAAAAATCTATTTTGTTTATACCTCGACAAAATTAGACATGGTAAAAACTAAATCATAATTATAGCGGTTTAACATATATATGTGGTTACAATATATAGGTGTCTCAGGCAAATTGACCAAATTAAATGAGAATTTGTGAAGACTGGCAGAATTGTCAACCGAATGAAGTGGAATTGAAAATAGATCTGGTCGTCGTACAACAATATGGTGAAGTCATTAAGAAGTCTAGTACCAATGATTAGGGGATGGAGTCAAGTGAAAAGGTAATTAACAGAGATCGAGACCAATGATGGTTGTTCCGTTGACGCCTCTATGCTGTCGCTTTGTATAAAGGTGACGAGATGATGATGATGATGATAGTACATATATAAATCAATCAGACATTGCTCTATCTATCTCAGTTAATTGACAGTTTTAGGATAAAGTGAATAGTCAAAGAATTAATTTTTTGCTTAAAATTAAACTATTTTAAAAATTATAAATATCTTATAAAGTTATGGGAATGAGTAAAGTAATGTGTACAATGAAATGACTAAATTGTAATATAGTGATTTATAAGACGAGGACAATAAATAAGATAAATTAATATTAATTTTGTCACCAAATAAATAATAGTGAATATTATATTTTTATATGGTGTGCAAAAAACAAAAAATAAATAAAAAAAATAAAAAATAATTAACATATTTCTAATAGAATAACTTGCATTTATATTTATTTAGTATCTCTCATAATTTTTTATTTATTGCCTATGTGACCTTCACGGGAATTACTTTATCTACAAATAAAATGGTGCAATTAATATAAATTATGGTTTATAATTGAGGAAAAATGTTTGGAATTCGGTTTTGACCTTCTTTAATGCAACTTTGATGATATAATAAATAAATAATATTCCATGCACATGATGTCAGATATTGGAGAAATCAACTTACAATAGACACAATAACCCCACGATAATAAAGTCAAAAACATGTATGCAATGACTTAATCTTCGAATGCAGTATAGGCAATACAATAATAAACATACTATTGTTTTCGTCCTGTCTCAAACAAACAGTAAACGATCAATAATAAGAAATCTATTTGCATATCGTTCACCTCCTCGTATCAATATCAATGTTTTAGTCAGTCTGGAATATGATAACATCATCATCATGCTAACGATGTTAATTTGCCACTTCCAATACAAGTTGCAATATTAGATTTAAACCCATGAATCACATACTTGAATATTATTTTCGAATATATTGTGAAATACGTTGATTAATGCGTTTGAGTGATTTGTAAAACTAAAGCCAAGTTGGTAAGATGTTTGTGCACCAAGTGTCCAAACAAGATAATGAACCTGGATGCTATAGATACGATTATAATACATACAAACATCATTTTCTGATTAAAGGCAATAAATGCAGTGAAATCCTTTTTTTATTTATTATATATTCATACTCGTATATATTTGTGATTTTTTATTGGTTTATTCTTTGAGAGTCAGCAATGATTCCTCCGTATGAATGCATGAATATTTCATTTTATAAATTTAATCTTTTGTGAATAAGCTTTATAAATCATACATATTTTATAAATCTTTCCATATTTTACCTTTCAACCGTTTTAATTTTTTTTATTTATTTTTTTGTAGGTTTATCAAAACAAATATCCATCTGCAACATTCAAAAATATATTCCACTCAGAGTCATAACAGCCACACCTTTTAACCTAAAACACCTATGTACTCGTATATATACATAGTATCCCACGGTGGGATACTTGGATATATTTAAATCTACATATAATATAGAAGTAGATGTGCAATACTATGTGGATACCTCTATAATGTTGTTATTTTAAATCTTCATCGTATACAACCATGACTATATTATACATACCGGGTGGAAAAACACTTGTTTCTTATTTATTGCATGTGGCAGCAGAAAATCATATATTTCAGTGAATCAGAATTTTGGCTCGATGCCAATATAACAGATTTCAAAATTTCCTTGTAAAACATAAAATTAGGAAATTTTACTATTTGGCAAGCTATCCTTTCCGTGTTTTCAAAAAATTAAATATACAATTTTCTTCATACTATCATCACTAAAATTTGTATACCTATATAGACGATAGATATACTGACGATTTAACAAAATATTCACAATAGCCACAAGGCATTTAGTAATGAAAATTCCTATAGACGATGATACCTTACAAACTGATTGTACTTTCGATTTTTAAAAAGAAAATTCAAAAAAAATAATATATAAATAACCTCTAAAGTACTTCTCACTCTAGAAGTCGTCATCGTGCATATACTATAGGTAGTATGTAGTATTTAGTATTTAACCATCTGATTTTAAAATGAAAAATAAAATAAGAAAAGAAAAAAAAAAACTTACTATTTGTAAATAAAATTTCTATTTTTATTTTGATTTAGGTCGTTCACATGATGCATCATTTAATTTATTTCGATTGGGTCAAACAGCATCGAGTGGCATTAAAATGTTTGCTGAGACAGGCCGTAGTGACACATTAGATTCACAAATAACAAAAGATGGAAATGTATTCGATGAATTCATAATACCTGCTATAACAAATGGGGCAGGACGAAATGAGGCGAAATTTTTTGTTGATGGAAATCATACAAAAGTTTCATTAGTCACAAGAATTGTACCATCACCGGATTGGTTTGTTGGCGTTGATTCATTTCAGGTAATTACTTTATTGTCCGTATTTTCTCTGCAATATTTCATAATTCAGCAAAGAAATACACGATATGAATTGATAACAGAATTGTATTGATCCAGCACACCCCATAAAATCGCATTAGGACGGCATTTCTAATAGAACAAACGCTCAAGCGAAAAATTATATTATTTTACTATATAAAATGATGTGTAAAGTCGACTATAATTTGTCAGTGAAACGTTTAAACACCATATCCATAAATAAGACATTGTGGCCTATATTTTTGACCATTACGTAACGTTGGTACCGCAATGTAGGTAAATATAGATTGAACAACCTCATCTTAACCTTTATTATTCACTATAGTATACAAATTTCAAACGGCACTAATTTTTAATATACATATATATGTAAAAATAATTCGGTAAAGTGACGACGAGTAAACCCACAACTAGCAAATTTCTTGATAAAATTTCAATTCAAAACAATATACAATATTTTTTACAACGGTCACACATCATAATACTGACACATACCGAGAAGGTAAATATAAGTTGAGCCACAAAAAGCTGATTTACGTGTACAATCAAATTGTATATAAACGTATCACGATTCGGTCTGTATAGTCTTCCATTAAGATTTAAATATACTGATTTATATGTAGATATTAATAGTAAAATAATTACGATCATAAATTTTCCATTTATGACAGCTTTGTATTGGTGGTTCCTGGATTGATACAGTAACAGTTGAATTGGATCCACTCGATGCTGGTACCGATAATGGTTTTACATTTACAGCACCAAATTGGCCAACAGAACCGCAGGGTATTATTTATCGTATAACATCACGTTATCCGTCACATCAGGCTGGTAGTTTTTTTTATCCACAAAATAAACGTTTACCACCAATTGCAACATTTCAATTCATTAAAGTGAGTATAAAAATTATTTCTATTATTTTTTTAATCATATTTTTTAACAACAATTATTTTTACTGTCTATTAATTAAAAGTTGTCATCAATATACAATTTTAAATAGCGTATATATTTTAATCAGAAGTACCACAAATTCTACAACTCTCACTGGACAAGCATGATATTTTAATTGTATAAGTTCCAAAACTCATAGTCACATAAGTGGTTAAATTTGAAAACACAACATTCTGAACCAAGTTCCTTGTTTCGCTTAATCTTTTTTACAGCATTTTTGGCTACCAGTGGACTGGGCATTGATTGGTCCCAAAATAAGATTTAATTCAAAAATCTGCTGATAAAGATATTCTTCGGTCAGAAGCTGATTAAATTATTGCATCAATGTACTATTTACCTCTCTATAAATTTGACAACATGTATGTCTTTGTCAACAGAATTTCTTTGTGCAGAAATTTTATATATCTCGTTTTGATCGCCAAGTTATTGCAAAGTTTTGTATCCTGTTTTCTTTCTCGTGAAATTGTTCTGAACCTCTCGTTAAATCTGCCACAAAGTTTCTTAGTTTCTTCAATATGCAAAGAACCCTTTGACGTAACAAAATATTTTTTTGACGACTCGTTCGAAACCATTCCGAAATCATTCCACATAACTTTGAAACTCTATACATAAATACAATGGGAAATGTGGAACTTGTGTGAAAACATTGAGAAGTCGATCAATTTGGCTGTCATTCTGATAATTTGTGTTCAAGGTATGAAATCAAAAAGTTTGATAACTATTTTTCGAATGCTATTTGAAATACAATATTGAAATTTTACATGTTCATCAATTAGGTGAAGGTATACACAATGATTTCAATTTACATTTTGATGTAACGAATACATATGAGATTAACATAGATATCCTTTGAACCGAGAAATGAATATCCATTAAACCATTTGGGAACAAACTTTTTTTTTATTTATTTTAATCAAATTTTATATAAATAAATTCACTGCTATAATATTAATTGAATGTGTCTTTCGCTATGGGACTCATGTACTAGTACGTAGGACTAGCATTTGATATACATCAATAGTAATCAATCAATGTATTGACTGTAACTATTGGGGATTGGAAGCCTTTTCATGGAATGATATAGAAAAACTCATTTTTATAATTATTTTTTTATTTTCTTGTATTTTCTTAATATCATTGATATGAAAACTTCATGATTTTCTGTTTTACATGTGTAACTTACTTTTATCCTTTTTTATGACTCGTAGTACATTATAGACTCATCGATATCAAAGTTCATGTACCAAATAAATGTTCCTTAGCTTGTATATACTCTACAATGAATATCAATTACATGTTACTATTCATGTTCATTTCATAGATGAATAAAAATAAAAAAAAAAATCACAGAAAATTTAATTTTATACCAACCGGGAAATGCTTTCATGTTTATCAAGTGTGAAAAAGCGGAAAATTTGTAAAAAGCTTTTTAATTTCGTTATTTTTTTTTTTTTTTTTATTGTATATACGAGTAATAATAAACTTTAATTTTTATATTCTTTTGTTTTGCATAAAGGATGTTAACATTATGAGATTTATCGTCACTATTGCATGTATTCTATAAATATATAAAATATTATTGGAAAATTGAATTTTCTTTTTAAATAATTTACAGCTCAAAGAATATGAATTGAGCGAAGTATTTCATTATGCTGAAGACGATCGAAAATATGAAACTATCGAAACGAAAACGCATTTAGAAAGTGAACATAATCAAGTCGAAATGAATAACGAATTGTCTGCTACAATAGAATTGGAAAGACAACATGAAATGACACCGAAACCGTCCATATTCACTGAAAGGGATAGAATAAGAGCTAGACTACTGGCGAAAATGAATCCAATGTAAGTAAAACGCCTAATATTTATTTTAAAATATTTTATCCTATTTTCTTTTCTCATTATATATAATACTCGTATAAATAAAATACGAGTATATAAATCCTTGATTTTCTTTGGCGTGTGTGACTATTTTCTATTTTGTTATATGAAGCTATATCGAGATATATATTATATCAAAGCTTTCGACTTTATTATCCTTTTTTTTTTTGTACATATCCTCATATACACTGCAAGAAAGAATTATTGAATTGGGGGTGTTGTATTGGTTGAATTGAACAAATATTGTTCATAGGTAATTTAAGGGAGTAGTGTTATTTGTCAAAGGTTTTCTATTATATACGAAATATATACGTGTACAAGGAGACATAAATATATTTGATAAATTGGATAAGGATATTTGAAGCTGATTTCTGTTTTTCATTTCAATATACAATAAAAATAATATGCTGAATTTACAACTTTTGATATATGAGAGAGTGTACAGTTTATGTCTTAGGCATTTGTCTGAGAGTTTCTTATTACGTTTTTGAATTTTTTGCCCAAATTTTAACGTTTATATATGGATCATTTCGTCTATCATTTAGGCGTTATTCTATTTGCTACTCAAATATTATGTTTTATATTAAAGTTTGTTTTAAGTTAGTTGCTATAGATGAAAGTACTCGTATATATATATATATATATATGTATACAATATCTATCATGTTTGATTATCCTCACTGTGTGATAGTGATTCGTGACATAATTTTGTCAGGTTGAGTATACTATTGAGGAGTCAGCTGCATATTGAAAATAGTATTTAGTGATTGCAAATATGATATTTTCTCTGAGATGCATTTTCGTATCCTTTTTTATGTATAAATTATACGTACATTGTATATATGTGCCTGAAATTATATTGTATAACAACTGACTGCCATTCATATTGTACCCTACATTTTGCTTCGCAAATGACATTTACACGTATATTTTCATATCTTAAATTTGCATCACATAACCTGTGATATGGTTATATATTACACAGTGTATAACATATTATAAACTATATTTTGCTCTTTTAACAATTTAATTTAATGTCATCGTCCTTTTTGATTGATGTAAACTGCAATTGCACCTGCATTATAATATACTTTATGTACTCGTATATGCAATTATATTAGAATGTCAGATGTGTGTTTTGTAAAAGGATTTATGGAATTAAATTGCATATGCCAAGATTATTATATAATATGTGAAAAGTAATTGTATAGATAACTAAATAACTTTTTCTTTATATAACTGGATGGTACATGTGTGGCGCACCAAACAGTACTGGCATGTTAGGTGAAATAAGGTTGCGTGTAGATCTCTAAAATTTCGCCACTCGATAACTTTTCTTTTATTTTCATAAATTTTTTTTCTCAGGGATGTTATTATTATTGACCGATCTAGAGTGTTCTGCAACATACATCAAAATCATGGATATCGGGGAATTTCACATATTTGTACTTAATGTTGCATTTGGATGTCATATGATCGTAGTTTATCCATTTCTTGCATAGATGATGGAAATATAATGACATAATCGTTAATTAGATTAACAAAGAACTTATATCTAATTTGACATCATATTGAACAGATTGGGGTATTTTAAGTTTATAAACTAAAAATTAATTTCAAATCCACAATATATATTAGAAGTTGATGAGACCTTGAAATCCAATACATTTCTATTATGAAGTTATATATTATATTATATAAGTATATAACGACAAACATAATAAATATAATTTGTTTTAAATTTCTCATTATTTCATCCTTATTATTGGTTTTATATATTTAATTGAAATTTATCTTGAATTGGAAAATCAATTTTTCTAGAGGTAATGTTACGCTTAAATTATTTTCATATATTTTCCTTGTTCTTAAATTATTTACAATGTGAGTATAAATTCCATCTTCTTTTACCCAAAGTTTAGCAAAAATCTTGATGTTGACAATTTTATTCCTGCAGAATATTTTATAATAACAAACAGCCTGTCAGTCATAAAGTTTCTTAGTCTCATAAAAGTTTTGTTTTTCATTATTATTATTAGACTTTTCTTTTTCATTTATTATATTCCTGAACAAAAACAATAATTTTAAATGTTCCCATTATCTCTTCTTGTTTTTTTTTTTTTTATTATTTTTATTTTTATTTTTATTTACATAATAAAAGCCAATCTTTAAATATTATAGCCTCTTATAGTATTCTAGGGACGATGTAAAGGGAATGTCCTTTTGTTATGTACTTAGCTGATTTTTTATTAGTATTATTTTTTCATGTATTTTATGATATTTTTTAAAAATGAATTCAACAAGTTTTTCTTTCGGAAATTGTTAAAAATATACTTTAATTAGTACCGTAGAAAGTTAAAGAATACCAAATTATTATTATTAAAAAAGAATAAGTGGATTAAATCTACAGTGAATTTGAAACTTTCTCGTTAGACATTGTTTTGTTTAAATTAAAATTCGATTCATTTGTGTATTGTATTAAAGGGCCGATCAGATTCCAGAAATACACGCTTTATTTCAGAAATATTTATGAGTTCTGGTGATTTAATTGGTGTATGTTCAAGATGATTATATGGAATTCTGTAATCGATTCAAGTTAGTGTAATTTTTAGTTTCTGTATTTAATTACGATCTTAAAAAGGCTAAATTCAGTTATAGTGATTAATGTATAATCTATACTTTTAATGAACTTTAAAATAATTAACGTAGTATTAATCATATCGATCAGACGGAGAATTTTCCATTAGGTACTGCCTATTGTAAATAATTCAGTAAATTGGTACATAGCTCTTCAATGAAGTCGTCAATTACAACATATACCCTGTTTTTAGCCCCGATCACATGGCAGAAATTAACGTATCGTGTAATCGAGTTACTGGTTACCCCGTATGTAATCAGATTGGTTTTAACCAATTTTTAAATTAAATATCTTTGTACATACAGATTGGGCTAACAATGTTTCGTTTAAAGGAGGAACTGGCCAATGTTAAAAAAAATGAGATGAAGTTGTTGAGAACTTCCAATATTTTTTAATCAATTGCTGAATATTTTTAAAACTAATGTTTATTTCTCAGTTCTATTATTTGTCAAAATAGTTACGTCCATATACTTAACACAATATTAAGAAAGACAATTTTGTGTAGACCCACCCTACATTACAACGGCGCCTGTAATCCTGGATAAACACAAAATTGAACGCTCAAATATAGATAGTATTTACTGCCTAACTGCCTAGGAAGTGAACAATATTATGATAAACTCATGATATATCTAGTAAATGTTAAACTTTGATTTAATTCAATATTCTACACCCGCCACGTACGATTTTACATGCATTTTTTTTTAACATTTGATTATGTTTATTAATTTATATACACGTACAAGTATATGCAAAAACGATTTTCATTTTATGGATTTTCCTTTTCCTTTTCTCTTAATACAATTTCCTTATTTATGTAAGTGTCCATAAATAGTTTGATGTATTATTTTCTAGTTTTTTTTTTTTTTCTTCTTTTTTGGTTTTTTTCACAGAATAAATACAACATCAAAATATTTTGTACCAAAAAATAACAAAGAAGCAATTTTGAACAATATAGCCCATAGTTATGCATCAAAGAAACACAAAAAACGAGTTTTACGACCCCCAAAGGATTGCCGCGTTGGACATTGGTCAGAATGGAGTTCTTGTAGTAAAGTTTGTGGTATTGGCGAAATGCATAGATATAGAAAAGTAATCAAGCATGCGAAACGTGGTGGTAGACCATGTCCACCCTTACAAGAATCAAAATGGTGTGGGTCAGCAAGGGATTGTAATTCACCCGCAGGTTACTTCAAATGGTAGAAATAAATAAAATAAAAAGGTTTGTATTAATTTTTTTTTTTGTTTTTTTTTTTGGTTTTTTTTTTTTGCCTCTATACACCACCACAATGTTTTATAATATTGTGGTGGTGGTGTTTATAGCATAGTATCTATTTTTGTTGTAGGTTATTTGTTTTTTTTTTTTTTTTTGTTGGTTTTGATATCACCCTAATTGCCAATTAAATTAATGAGGTTTTGATTATTTAATTTAATCTTATTTATATTTTTCCCTTTCTTTTTTCTTTTTTCTTTTTCAGTTTACATTAGAAGGGATGATCCAGATTTATGCAAAAATAAAAAATAAAATAAATTTACATTGTAAATAATTCTACAGTTTTTTTTTTTTTGTCGTTCCACAAATTTTCTTAAGAACTTATAAAATGAAGTGAAAATATTAAAGAGAAACGTGTATTTTTTTGCC
>JANSTX010023172.1:0-15615 GCA_027564355.1 Penthetria funebris | reverse complement strand
ACTACACCAATAGCTAATAGCTATACTACATCACTAGCTAATATTAGCTACCAATGGCTAATAGCTATACTGCTCCACGTTATTTTGCATTTAAGTTATTTATTACTAATAAGAATTTGTTAGATTTTCTTCATTTATTTTTTTTTTTTTTTGGTTATTTTTAAACTCACTATGGTGGCGAAAAAGCTCGAATTTTGAAAATTCACATTAAAATTTTTTGTTTAGATTTTCCATTTTTTTAAAAAAATTCCTATCTATCTACATGATATATACATAATAATATTGCAAAATTAGTCAATCCTTTAATGAATTAAGCAATTTTATTGTAATTTTTGTTCTGTTTTAAATACACTGAATTTAGTTTTAATTAATTTATGTCTATTTATTGACTTTTATCTATTAAATGACAAAATTTGTAATTAATTAAAATTTTTTTGTCACCATAATTAAATTAATTATAATTGATTATATATGAATATTAAGAAATTAAAAAGAATAATTATAATTTTAAAAATTGAAAATCAAAGATATGTGTCTATATGGGTTAAATATATATATCTGTAATTTGAATCACGAAATTAATTTAAGCAATATCTACTTTAAGACGACTGACTGACTATACATTTAAAAGCGTGTCTAACAATTGAAACATGCACTGTGATACTATAACGAATTTGTTTATTTGTCGTCCGAAAGATTTATGGCATCATAATAATGTATAATAAATAATTAAATAAAATACAGTAAAATATTGATCATTCTTGGCGAAAATTTCATCAAATGACAATAAAATAAAAAATTGATTTCAAATTTGACAAATTGATCATTAAAATGATTGTTGCACAAATAACATTGATTAAAGTAAAAAATTTGTAACATATTATAGTTATATTAATTCGTGCAAAAACTTTTAAATTTTTAAACAAAAATTAAAATACCATCAGAATAATTTTATAATTTATATTCAAATTCATATGAATAAAGGCGAAAAAATTCCCAATTCAAATACATATTATTAATAGGTTGCTACTTATATTTCTGGCCATTTACAATCTAATGTTTTCATTGAAAAGTTTCACATTTTTTAGCATAAAAGTACCTACTAAGAACGCTTCGATATTTACCATCACTTTTTATTTTCTTTATAGTGTTTATTTATCACTATCAAGACAAGAATGCATTGATGAACTAAATTCTTTATATTAAAGCACCATCCAACAGCACCGACATCAGACTGGTGCAGCGAATTTAATCGTTGTCGACGTTTATTCCACGACAAATTTTGACTGAGCAAAACATCGAATTGATGGGTCATCCGACATACATCCCTGATTTGGCACTCAATGACTTATTTCCACATCAAAAAAGAAAAAAAAAAAATTACGTTTAACGATTTTCGACCAAGTGGAAAAAGTGCTTCGAAACTAGTGCTTCGAAACTTGTGGTTCAAAAGATCTTTTTTAATTGATTTAACCACTTGTTATTTTTTTTATAATTCATCAAAAATTTAAAAAACTATTATTACTGTATAATGTTAATGATTGCTTAAATGAAAAAAATATAAAAAAATCAAACAGCAACGTTCATTTTGCGCCACCTTATATTATGATACATTTGTGCATTTACCATTAAAATCAATTTGTTGCAGCTACTGATACTGGATATCTTTAATAATCTCTTTAATAATTATAAAATCAACGTTTATCATATCAGTTAAACCTTGAATTAGATTTTTTTGTTATCCCATTATTTCAGTAAACTAGTAGGTTTGTTCCATTCAATCAATACCCAAAATTCATTCAACTGCATTTCACAAAGTTCGTATAATTATTTTATGCTCATCTAATGATTAAATTGTAATGAGAATCACTGATCAAATTTACATCGTGAAACTTTAAAGAATAAATTTTTGTCATTATTTATGCAACAGCGAGCAACAATGTTTAATTAAATTTTATTGCAATTTCGATTTAAATACAATTATTAATGACCAAAATGCATCAGAGATGAAAAAAAAAAAAAAATGGGTAAAGGTGCCAAAATTATTATGATTATCATAAATGAATCCAACAATAATTGGTATCAGTAATTCGAAAATAAATCGAATCAAATATTCAAAAAAACAAGCAGTTTATTAGATGAACAGGCACTTAATTTAATTAAATTCGTCAGTATCATTAACATTCATTATTTAATCGTTCTATTTTTTATCATATAATATAATAATTTAAAATTCATACTGAATTTCATTTTTAAATAAGTAATATATATTTATGTCCTTCTTATACAGATCTCCAGATTTATAAAAATACGCACTAGCTTAACAATTTCTAAACAATTGCACCAGGAAGACATAACTTTAGAACTGCTGTTATTTACCAATAAATAGTAAAAAACTGGCAACTATTCGCTCTTCAGGCGAAAATGCACCGACTTTACACAGTCCCTGAGTCTATATATGTATCCGTCTAAAAGATATTTTCGATTTTAAATAAAAATTATACATGCTGTAATTATGCTCTCCTGATACAGACCTTCAAATTTATGAAAATAAGAAGCACTCTAGTTTAATAATTTTTAAATAATAACACCAGGAAAACATAATTTTATACTGGTGTTATTTACCAATAAATACTAAAAGACTGGCAAGTATTCACTCTTCAGGCGAGAATGCACCGACTATACTATAAACTGCACGCCATCGAATCTATATATGTACAGTCCATGAGTCTATATATGTAATCAATATTTTCGATTTTAAACAGAAATTATACTTGCATGAACTCCTGATACAGTTCTTCAAATTTATGATAGTTTTCTCAAATCGTCTGAAATTTTCCGAATATATATTGTAAACAAAATTTTTAATCAATTTTTCAATTTATTTACCAATAATTAAATTCTATTTATGGCCTATAGCCTAAACTAATTTAATTCGCGGTATTTTCTGTTAGTTTCCAATTAATTATAATTAAAAATAACGTGGAAATCCTAGGAAAACATCAAAATCATTATTTTCTTATCTGCAGAAAAATGCACATGAATATGTTCACATATTAGATTTCTTTGTATGAAAATCATTGTTTTTATTTAATTGTTTAATATTCGATCAATTAAAAGGATAAATTATTTAAATTAGAAATTAAAATGCAATTTAATAGGGAAATTATAATTCAAAGAAAATATGTTAACACGACAAAAGAAGGAAAAAAAATCAATTTCGCAATACATAAAAACTTTTTGCAATAGGAAAATAGAAAAAAAAAATGTGTTGTATGAAACAGGGAATTGTTTTTTGAGTTTTCATGGAAATTATGTGGGTTTTCCATGAAAATAAAGTGTTTTTCTGTTCAGTAGAATTTTCTGTACAAATTAAATAAAAAATGGTTGGAAAATGCCTGAAAATGTCGGAAAATTTAACTTCTGTATTTCACGAGATAGAATAAAATTTTGTATGAGCAATTTGCATAACTTTTGGAGCTTCCCATATATTCAAAATTTCAGGCCTCTAGCACTTCCGGCTTAAGATATCTGTAAAATTTGGAGCCCATTTTCCTTAAAAAAATTCTATAAACCTAGCAAATTTTGATGATGGAATCTTGATAGACGCAATCGTGATGCACCATGTTTGTTCCTGATATTTTTAAATTCGACAAAAAATGGCCGAGCTAGAGCGAATTTATCGATTTTTTGAAAATGATGCAGGACCGATTTTGACGAAATGTATCTTCTAAACGGAAGAACATAGAATTTTTATTTGAACATCAAAAGTTAGGAATGATAGTCAGGAAAAAAGCGTTTTCTGAAATTTGTAAAATTTTGATGGTAAAGTCGGAAAATTGCCATTTGAAAGATTTGAAAAATTGTATAATTTGCAAATTGGGAAATCTTAAGGATTTATTTATAAAATTACTTTTTGCATATTTTTGCAATATATAGTGATGCCTTGTGCATTCAGAACCGTAAAGAAAGTTTCATAAAATGTAGACTTTTTATTTTTAAATTAGCTTTTAAAATGACTCTGTAAATCACTTTGGACATTTTCCCCATTTATTACAGCAAAACTACCAAAGATACTCGATTTATAAAAATAGTGTTTGAAAGATTTTTGGTCCGGACTATTAGTTGCAAAAACTTAGATACGATATCTTTCATTTTCACGGAGTTATGGGCATTTAAAAGTGGAAAAAATGACCATTTTCAAACGCAAATATCTCGGCTCCGGAAAGCAAATCCGGAAAACGAAAAAAGGTGACTCGACAGTCATTCAAGGACTACAAGTGTACAAAATTTCAACCCGTTAGGAGTATGTTTTCTTTTTGAACCCAAGAGTTACACCTTTGTTTTTTTGAGTTGACGCAAAATAAATCAAAAAGAAAATTCTTCCAACGCGCAAGTTTTCCTTTCTAGTAATGCTGTACGGACTAAAGCGTCATACAACAACATAAATATTAGAAGCGAATACTTGCAAATTATTTTATGTGTAACATCACGGAAATAAAGCTCAAAGTAGTTCTAGCCAGCCTCGAACATACCGTCAACAAAAGAACAAGCGGTCACTCTACCAAAGCACCCACTAGACGCCACCGTTTTATTGCATTGAAAATGGTATACATGTTTCAATCGAAGCCAAACTAAATAAAATCCTACTGTAATCAATGCACGCGCCTATGAGTCGATTATGTTTTTATTTTTTCAAGTCAATTTCAGGACAAATTCAATTAAATTTTACAACAGCAATGCGCCTATAAATCGATTATTTATTAAAATCTTTGCAGGCCCATATTTAGACAAGCAATTTGAATGAATAATACAATTTTTTGTACTGATGCAGACAATCGGGTAGTTAAATTGGCGTCTCTAACTTGCACAAAATACAAAATATCAAACAACAAATTAACTATAAATTGAAATTTTCCATTGGAAAACATAAAATCAATTATATATGTAGAATTCAACATCTGAATAATTCTCCAGATTAGTGCATAAATCGAATATTTAAAATACACCATTATTTCGTTATAATTTTAATTTTAATTTGAATTTAAATTACCGGAATGCCATTTGATATATATATATATTGTTTCATATGATTGTCAACCGGTTGATTGCAACGAAATTAATTTAGTTGAAATTAATTAGTTGCAACTGATATGAAACATATCGAAATTCAGTAATGAAATTTAGATTGAAAGTAAGTGCAATTAAAATACTGATTATTTATTAGTCTAAGTTATAAAAAAAAAGAGAGTATAGCCTGCCTATATGAAAGACTCACTTCTGAAATTGTGTAACACATTTTAAAATGATTAAGAATATTACACCTTTAATATTTCATCTTTAACTAAACGAAGATTTTATTAATTTTGTTAAAGAAATTTATGAAATTATAAAAATATATAGCAGTTGATATTTTAAGGCAATATATAAAATCACTTTGCTGGTATCAGTGTGACGATGTTAAATTGGAATAATGTGTCAGACGCATCTATATTCTGAAATTTTAAACACTTCATTTTAGACCCACAATCATGTCCAACTATTGAACACCGCTTTGTGTAAACAAATCTGTAAATTTCTAAAATATACATTCATCACAAGTTTAGAGCTCGTGTAATAAACTTTAAAATCATTAACAATCATAAATAGAAAGGTGTAAATAAGTTAGCAATTAAATATCTTTTTGTAATATTATGAAAACAACATAATTTATATATAAATTTTAATATTTGTAACAAAATTTTATGCGTATTATAAACAGAATGGAACCTGAATCTTAACTCTAAAATATTTTAGTTATTCTTTTGTTTTATAAATATTTTATTAAATTATATTGAAAAAATTTAAAATGTAATAATATTTTAATTTCGGTTCACTCTGTTTTCATAATATTTATTATTAAAATATAAGTTTTTCACCTCAAAATTAAATATAAAAAAAAAAATTACAAAAATTCTTTTCTAAATATTATTCTTTAAAAGATGATTTTTATATTCTTTGTATTTGGTAATTGTTTTTCCTGTGTGTACAATTTCTTAATTTTTCTTGAATTTATTTTCAATTATGAAAATTATTATAATATCGCACAGCACTTTGTAACGTTTCTATTTTTAAAATTTCCACAGAATTATTTTCGTTAATAATATGTTTAATTTTACTAAAAAATTATTATTTATTATTATTTTTTATATTATAATTAAATAATTTTTTATTCAATACTTTGTTGAGTGTAGCGAGCCTTACTGGTGGCACCCACATGCTTTACCACACCATTGATAATCAAATATAAAATTATTTAAAAATAAAAATCTATATTTGAAATAAAAATAAAATTAAAAGTTAATCAAATTTTTTTTTTTGTATATTATTCAATAATATTAACAGGTACTATAATTTAATGAACATTAGTTTTAATAATTTAGGAAAATTTTATGTAAAAAACAATTGATTGCGGTAGTGATAGGTAACGTAAAATAACTGATATTCATTTGTTATATACAAATGTTAAAGAAACGTTTTAAGTTTTCGTTAGAAGCATAAAAAAAAAGAATGTATAAAAATTGCATTCACTCGCGCTACTAGCAAATGCATATTTCGATTTAAAAAAAAATTAGCGCAATATTATGAACTACAGTAACATCTGTAAAAGAATAGCCAACATGATTTACTAATATTAATAAACCTGCTGGAGTTAAGTTTCAATTGTACAGTAGTTGCATTGTTAATCTACAAATGCTACAGTATCATTAATGTTTCCAATATAAAAGATAGTCCTCAAATGTAAAATTACAGGTATTTAATATGCATATAAACATACAAATTACTGTACTACAACATCATCAATGGATTTTGTAAAAATCTAGCAAATTTCAAATATTTATTCGCTAGGTCAAATACCCCAAACACAAAGATACAACGGCATTTCGTTTTGATTTTTTATCAAATTTTACACATAAAGCCTTGAAAGTTATTCCTGAATTTTTATGTATTCTGTAAATTAACTAGAAACACGCGATGTATTTTTCAAGATTTGTGCATTTAATCAATAAAAATATTTATTTATATAAAATTTGAAATCTGTATCAAACATATACTAAAGATGTTAAATAAAATAATGTGTGAGGTCTAGAGTACAATATTTTTCAAAATTGTGAATAAATTTATATTTCTGTCTTCTCATCATAACCAAAAGTATCACATACTGCATGTTATAATTTATGTTACTACGAAAAAGAAAAAAAAAAATCAATAGCTTAGCTACTAGCACTATAACCTCTATACAGTTTTGTACACTTAATCCTAACTATAAATAGTACTGCTAGTTTTTTTTCAATATTAGTTGAATATTTTTAATTTAATGTAACTTTGTCATAATACTTTGATTGTGGATAATGCCACCCTATGCGTCATTGAGACACAAAGGTAAAGATGATGATGATGATGATGATGATGACTACAGTTGCAAAACTCTTAGTTGTTTCTTAATATCATATGCACACTTGTTACACGTCGTCTTGTTGATTACGTACAGTAATTAACTGGGTGTTTGTTTCAAAAATTAGGAAATAGAATTTCTAATAATATTCTTGTACGATTGCAAACATTACTGTATAAATAAATTTATCAATTGAAATGTAAAGGTTTCTGTTATATTTTAATATAATTAATTTTTTGAGTATGTAGTAACTAAACTATTTACAAATTTTTGTTAGTGTATGATAAATGAAGTAGCAGTAGTAATTCACATTTTATATGTTATATATAATATATTATAATCAAAGATCTTTCAATACCTGATAATATACACTAATATAATCGAAATCTACTGGAATCATTTAATTGATTAATATTTTTTGAACGATGAACTAAGAAATTTTTGCATAAAATCAGAAATTTAAAACGAAAGAATCTATTACTGACATACAATTATGCAATATACCGAAAGAAACTATATAAATACTTGTATAGTAAACTATCAGTCTACTTTAGACATGTCTTTGATTACAACTGTTATAATTTAGTAAATCTTATTATTTAAAAAAAAAAAATAGACTGTTATAAAATGCGATTTATCGGTGGGAAAGTAATTATATTTGATAAAAATTTTAATCTACGAGTGTATATATAAAAGTAGAAAACCAATAATTTAATAGAAAATAACTACATAAAACTAGAAATTAATCTATGTCGATAAATCTATATGAAAATGTTGTGCTGATTTGATGAATTCAAAATCCTGAATTTTGAGTTAATTTTGTAAATAATGTATTTCGATTATAAATATTTCTACTTAAAGTTTAATCAAAATTCTTATGCTCTGGTTTACTAAGTTCTCATAAAAGTAAATTTATGAAAATATTAAAATGTAATGATGAATAAATTATATAGGACATAACAATCTGGCAGTGATTGGTCAACATCTATTCAAATAATCTATTATTGTATCGTGCGTTTATTGAAAATATTCAAATTATAACTGGTATTAAAATCAACTAAACTAAATTAACAGACCAGCTGCTATTCACAAAAATTAATGATTTTGCTAAATGCACTTTATTGACTAATATGTTTATAATTGATAATTAAAGTGCATACATTATCTAAACAGCAACACCTTTTATATGTAAATAATTTATAGTTATTGTGGAGCAAAAAATGATGTAGGTATTTAAATAATTTCGTTACTACAAAAATAGTGAACGAAAATTGATGCATTTGACTAGATCGAGTGTTGTTAATAACATTTATATTTAAGAATATAAAGAAAATATATTAAAATGAATGTAATATTAATAGAATAAAGTGTATTTTAGTATTTAGACACCCTGTATTATTTAATGCAATAAATAACCGAAATGACTGAATATTAATATTTTGTATACTTAGATGGAGTTGATATCGCAACTGTAATATGTAACTCCATCTATGATTGATTTTAGGCAAAGTAGACTGTGGTGTAAATAATATTAATAGAGCCTGTTTTAGTAACAATAATTTGATTTTATTACGAAATACAGCTCTATTAAAATATTGTATTCTTAAATATCTACATAAATTATAAATTTAATGAATAATAAAGTTGGTAAATGAGCATAGACTTAAAAATGGATTTTAAAAAATAAATAAAATTCAATAGTACGAGTAAAAACAATAAAAAAAAAAACATATTCTATTTTATTGCAATAAAAATGAATATAAACTACAAAAAATAATTATTTGAAATTAAAATAAGTAATTTATTATAATCTTATATATATCGATGAGTAATATAACATTATAAGAAACCACAAAAATTAAAAAGTTAAATAAAGAAAATTTACAAAATTTAAATTATAATTTTAAAAAGATTTAAACGGAATGGTGTGGGAAGCAACATTTCATATGAAAGACGTTTTTTATTTCAATTTTTGTAACAAAATGGCATTAATTTTTTTTAGTACATAGTTTTTAATTATACTACTTTTTTTGTTGTTGTAATTATTTTCGATTTTTTGCCTTGAAAAATATATAAAATTAAATAAATTTGTGGGCATTACTATCGTAAATTGATGTTATATAAATGAATACCATTTTGAGAAATTATACAATGTAATGCAATTTTTTTAAAAATGCTTTTGTTTGTTGTTTTAAATAATCGGGAAAAAAAAAATATTCAGATTTTTGTTGTTTTATTTCTATAAAGATTTTCTTTTAAAATTATAAAAATCGTAAATATTTTTTTAAATAATTTATTATAAGATTTTTGAAAAAATTGCATTATATTGTATAAAGAAGATTTCTCCGTCGTTCATATGTACGAATAGGGACCATCAGTTAAGGCGCTACACAACAACAGTCAGGAATTGTCATCCTTATTGGAACCACCCCCACCGACACCCGATCCTTGTGTATTATTTGTTGTACGTCGTACCGATGGTGGTTTATATTCTAAACCAGGATCAAATTGCATTAAAACAAATACCTGTATAAAGAAAATGAAAAAGAAATTAAAATTTTTTAACAAAAAAATTAAAATATTTGTATGAGAAATTACAAATATGAACAAAAAAGAAGACGACAAAAAATTTACCTGATCAGTTGGCAATAAGGAAAAATCATCTGGTGGATTTGTAATAACATAACGTTTACTACTAGCATCACAACTTGAACTTGTGTCACGAAATCGATATAATCCAATGCATAACATTCCATATGATTTTAGTGCAGCTACAAATAAGTCACCATATTTACCAGCTTCGCCAAATTGTGCTAATGGTCCATCGTATAATGATATTTGACCCACACGACATCTATGGTAATAATATATTACAATATATTTATATATATATATTAATAAATGATATTTGTACCTATCTCTATTTTCTAAACTGTCGGATGTGCTGTAGCCACCTCTCAAACCAGCACCTTCAGCTAAAATTAATTCTAATTCCGGTGTTGCACCTCCAGTTATTAAAGATCGAATTAATGTTAAAGCATTTTGATTAAAATATGTCTGTAAAATAAAAATGGACATTTGTAAGAATATACGGACATTATGATAATTTCATATAAACCATCAAATTTTGTTTAAATATAATTAAAATCACAATATTTAAAATATGACAAAGATACGAAAAAGATACAATATTTTGTAATTTAGTTCTGAAACCGGTTATTCGAGTTTATTCATTATATTGAAAGGATACACCGTCAATTATTTATTTTTAAAAACACACCGTGAATTATTTTATTATTTTTAGTGGATATTCTCATCACCACTACCTACGTTTACTTCTCCGCAATGGGGCAAAGTTTTTATTGTTTAAAAAAATGTCAATATTTCGTCTAAACAGTATTTGGTCTGATAAATATAATTCTCAGGTGAAGTTTTACATTAAAAAAAATTTAATTTAATCCACAAAAAAAATATAAACTTACTGTTGACATTAAAGAATCTAATACACTAACTGCAAATGCTGTACCACATGCAAAAGGCTGAGTTAAATATAATTCTGTATCTGGATCATCATCATCATCTTGATCAAGAAATTGGACGTTGCTATCATTAACCAATTCTAAAGTGATAATTAATAATAATAAAAGAAAAATATTATTTTAATGAAAAAAAAATTAAATTCTATGCAAACCGGTTATCATTGGAACATTTGCACCATACACTGAACCGCGTCGTTGTAAAACAATCGGACTACCAGCAACAGCACTTAAATTATCAAATTCGGGACCACGTTGACTTAATACACCTATTGTATCATCAAATGTCATTGCTTTTATATTTAATGAGGCTAAAATGGCTTCTTTATCGGCTAACGTTGGATCATCATTACTAGGAACTTTTGCCGATAATATGCAACACATATCACATAAATTTACATTAACAGCTCTTAAGTCAGCTCTGCTTAATGGTGACCCATTAAGAACAGATATTTTTGGTAAATTTTGTAACATCTTCCATTCCCGTCTTATATAATCAACTGAACCAACGATAACAACATGTTTTAATTCATGATAATGAAAATTTGATGCACGTAATGGCATCACTAAATTTCTTAAACCAATTAATGGTGAATCGGGATCAGCAAATAGACAAACAACAACATGTCCATTTAAAACTGTCATTGCTGCTTGATTTCGATCCTGAAATATTTGTAAAAGAATAAATAATTATGTGTATATAAATAATAAATTATTAAGTGATTAAATTTTTGTTTTATGTTTTTTTGAATTTACCAATATACAGTCTTCTAAATTTCTAGCCGGACTCCAATGAAACATTCCCGTTGAATCGTATTTCATTTCAGTTTTTTCAAAATCAAAATCTTTTGATTGATCATCTGCAATACCAGCTGGCATTGATACTCCATTACCAGGCTGTGTACCCGATCCACTCCCTCGACTTGTTGGCCTTTTTTTTTTTTTTTTAATTATTTCACGTTTATTAAAATTTGTCATTTAATTTCAATTGAATGGTTAAAAGTAGAATTAAAATTAAAAGGCATTACCACAAAGTTTTCTTTTTATATATAATATACGCATTTCCTACACATTTATTATACTAATAAGCTAATGATCATATTTATTTATATTTTTGTTTGAAAATATTAATATTAACTAATTTTTTTAAAAATTATGATGATTGTATTTGAGAACAAAAAAAGCTTGGTTAGCGGTAGATTTTTCAATTCATTTTTTTTAAAAATCAACTGCACAATGTTTGTATACAATTCTCACGTTCGTTCCCAGGTATTAAAAACTAAATTAGTTTTTAATAAACTATACATAATGAGTTGAACAACGAGATAGATTGTTGATCAAATGTAAATTTTGAAAATCCAGAAGGAAGACAGAAATATTTATATTCTTCGTCACGGTCACACGTCATAAAATAGACATATACTGTGATTGAAGACAAATATGGATTGAACAACTTTGAGATGTTAAACGGTCACCCGATTCATCGTCAAATGTAA
Source organism: Penthetria funebris (assembly GCA_027564355.1). Taxonomy (NCBI): domain Eukaryota; kingdom Metazoa; phylum Arthropoda; class Insecta; order Diptera; family Pleciidae; genus Penthetria; species Penthetria funebris. Next base: position 3,148 of record JANSTX010023172.1, on the reverse strand, counting down.
ATATATAAGTTCTGTTATGTGTACTTAAATAAGAAAATTTAAAACACTCTTAAATTTCGATACTTGTAAATCATCATTATAATAAATTTAAATAAAATATGATCATCAGCATAATCATGATTTCTAAATGCTACTTAACTATAGGATTGAAAAATTCATGGTGAATAGATTTTGTTAACTCTGCTTATAAATGTGTGAACATATATATACATATAAAAAATATGATACTTATGAGGAATAACTGCGGTTCTTTAAAATTAAAATGTTAAAAATTTAAATTTCAATTTAATATTTTGCTCTTGACTTGAAATGCTTACGCAATGTGACCAATTGGCAATTAAATTCATAATCAAAAAAAATAGAAAACATAAACTCTTGAAACATAAAAGTATTATGTAATTTATTATAACTCATAATGACATATGATTTAAAGTGACCACGACAAGTCATCTCATTATATACATTTTTAATATAATCTGCAAATTTCATATTGATTTCTAATTAAAAATAGATTAAAATTCGCAAACCTAATCGTATTTGCGAGTTATATGATATATGAGTACTTGATTTTGTAACATTATAGTTTTTATTAAAGGGGCACGACACGACGCTTTTATCTGGTATATTGAAATTTATTAATTTTAAATATTTTAACTAATACATAAATTAAATAAATTTGAATATTAGCTGTTTATTATAGTATAAGATTTATAATTTAGTACATATTTTTGGTGTACAACAAATTTCTAAATATTACAAATATCAATAATTAATTAAATAATGAGTTGCATACTTAGTTTACAATAAGTTAATTTATTTCTTTACTAAAATTAATAAACTGCATTATACTAAAAAATTGTCGGTGATATTACATGAACATTCAGTGATATTACTTGAAGATGATGAATTTAATGACTTCAACACTTAGTTAGGTAACTGTTATAAGATAAGATAGTTGGGTTATTTCTAATTTTAAAACAATTATATAATTTCAAATAATAAACAGAACCAATGGAGGTAATTATGAAGTCTGAAGAGATCACAACTATACGATAATTATCGATACTAACATGTGACTCTAAATACAATTTTGCTACTTAAGTTTTTTCTGAACAAAATTTATGAAACTACAATAATTTTAATTGTTAAATAACATCATTAATGTAAAGATGATACATACAACATATACCTTTTATTATTTATAAAATTTCTATAATTTTAATTCTAAAATATCTAAAACCTCATTAAAATCGATTTTGTTTAAGAATTGATAAAGCAAGTAAAAACTAAATGTTAAATAGTGTAATAAAAAAAATGTCAATCAGAAGAAAAGTGCTTTAAAATATCAAAAAAAAAAAAAAACCCAAATGCAAGCATTGCAAATTAAAAACTTTAACATAACATTAATAAAAAATAATCACAACACTTTTATCCAAATACAATATAATAACAAATAATATTATAAATAAAAAAAATTTAATAGAAGTTAAAACTAAAAAAATTTGTGAAATGTAAAACTCTGAAACTATTGAAAAACTATTATTTCAAGCAAATTTAGCAATATTATAATATTAGTTGTAAAGTAGTAAAAGTAGTAGTTAAAGAGGCGCATACATGAGTTTTTTCACTTCATAAGCTAGTTGATAGCCCGCGTACGGATTAGCTTCGGGATCCGTAGGCCTGAAAAATTAAATTTAGCCAAATTTTTATTAACACAAAAATTAAAATAATATTTAATTTTGAACTTTTATAATTTTGTAGTTTTGCATTGTTGATAATATCAGTTTTTAATGTAATTTTTTTTTTGTTTTTAAATTGTAAAATGTGTTGTTAACATATTTATGTTAGATTACTATTTTGTTTTTTTTAAAAAAGAAATTTCTTTTGTAATAACAAAAATTTACATTAAAAGTTTCTAATTAAAATACACAAGAATTATTAAAATTGAATTAAATTAAAATAATGGTATTTCTAAAAAAAAAAAATTATTAAAAAAATTATTAATTACAATAGAAATAAAATACATTTATTGTAAATGATTAGTGATAGTTTTTATACAAATTATTTATTTAGATCGTATTTGCTTTGTCTATTTAAAAACTTGTGGTTTAGATTCAACCAGAAAAATGAATTGAAATTCTGACAAAGTGATTGCATGGCATAACTGGAAATATGGTGGCAAATTACAGCATACATTAAAAGTTTTCGTCAATAGGCACTTCAGTCGCATATTATATATTTTTTTGACCAATTATAATATAAAACCAGTTTGAGACTAGAAACGATGAACATATTTGGATCGGTCACACGCTGACAAATCGATGATGTTGCGAAATTTGCGTCCACCTAGCTTCCCCATACGGTAATAGAAGTCTCGGTTTTCTAAGAACAACGTGGTAAATAACTATCATTATAAGAAAACTAGTACCAGTGGTAGCCAGTGTTTTTCGGATAATGAAACTTAATTTTTAGTTAACATTATTTATTTGCGTAATTTCTTATGAAAAATAGATTAATTAATTTATCCCAAAAATTGCATAAGTAAAATAAAAAATATGGATCAAAATTTGGTTTATTTCGATGGTCCTATACACTGAATTAATATTAATTTGATCTCGAGTTTTATTCATTAATACTTAAAATAAATTATAATTAAAATACTATGAACATTTTAGACTATAGCGACATAAAAATGTGTATTGTTTAAATTTATGTATTTATAAAATAATTTATAATTTAAGTTTGCAATTCAATGTCATTAAAATTCACTAATGCATAAATTATCTAAATGTAATATAATTTGAAATAAATTTCATACTAGAAATATTCGTTTTAAAAAAAAAAGAATAATTCGAGAATATCCTGTACTATTGTTGATACTAAAGTACCAATAAGACAACGAAATGCAATGGACTATTCTGGTGTTGTTATAATGAATCGCAGATATACTATTTGGGCTTTATGAGTACAGCAAGGTTTGTGCAAATTCAGAACCGTCTTATTATGGATACGACAGTGAATCTTAAACCTTTAATGGCTATAATTTTTTAATAATCAACGCATTTTGTTTCATGGAGAACTAGTATCACAATACCAATATTTAAGAAGGGCAGTAAAACTGATCCGAGAAACTATCGTGGTATCACAT
>JANSTX010023150.1:0-15615 GCA_027564355.1 Penthetria funebris | reverse complement strand
ATCCATATCGCAAAGAAAATCATCGACTATTTGCCTCAAGATTGTTAATTCCATTTTATAAACGTAATTAATTTGTAATCTTTATGGCAGAATGCCAAAACCAATAAAGTATTTTTTTTTATTTGATTATCGTATCCATTAGCCAAACTAAATTATTGAAATGAAAAATTAATTAATATCCATGTCAAAAATATTGATGGGTTTTACATGCACTTCTCATTATATGAACAGCAAAATTTGTAAGAACGCTGACTGTATCTAAAGTCGATCAAAGTTAAGTGAATTGATTTTATTCCTAACAAGGTACTTACAATTCCCCCACGTGGTTGGCACCGTGAACGTAGTTTCCGTAAATTGACACGATTTTGATATTGGAATGATAAAAAAATCGACATTCATGGAGATTGAGTGAGATTTTGTGTCTATCACATCGATTATCTTATTTTGACTCTCAATTAAATTCTATATTTTGAATCTATCATTCAAGCTAGTTTAGTAAACAGTGTCATAAGAGGTAATAACTTTATTTATAGAAAACTAAATTTATTCTGATACTTGGTATTGTTGTCTATTAATAGTTATTAGCCCAATTTCCAGATCGTATTAAAAAATATTAAGGAATGTGTGTATTGTTGGACTAGATATTAAATGATGTCTAAGGTTTGGTTGTGAATTAGAGCGAGAAAAAATAGAAAGTGAGTAGATAAAGAACATTATGAGGCATAAGGTGTAGAAAGTTAAAGTGATGATTAATGCTCACGTGAACCATGTTAGAGTAGGATTTCAGCTCACGTAGTTCATATTAACAACTGTACAGAAAGGATGGTGGAATTGCGTATTAGTAGAAATAAATAGGGTCCGGAAAACCTATGGATGTTATAAATATTCGTAAATGCGTTAGTGATATTGTGGATATACCGCGAAAACACCGGATTAAAGTCAGCCGCTGATGATTAAAGGTTAGTAAAAACCGTTGTTGTCAAATAAATTCGTGGACGTTGCAATCAAATATAACGTGGACGTTTCGAGATATAGACTCTGGGAAAATTAACAGATCGTTAGAAACATAAACTCGGTGTCTGGGCGAAAAATAAACTACCTAATTAATTTATCATACACCACATCGACTATTCTATCTTTTATTCTCTATTCATACATATATATGTAACGCCCACTTAGCGTTACGTATTCCCCTCATGTATTCGAATATTTTTCAATATTGAATATTTGTAACAGGAGAGCATAACTTAAAACTTGTATAGTTTTTGTATAAAATTATATTGTTGAGCAGTTGCAGTTACTCTATGCACACATATTTTGTGAATGATAAATGGTTGAAGTCATTGGTTAAAATTTTTAAGCTTTTAAAACAGGTTCTCGTTCATGATATTATTAGCTATTTATCAGATTGTTTCCATATAGCAAAGATCAACAATTATACCTATTTGACTAACATTATCTTAGATTTAATGGATAATCGTGCAATATTATACTGAAATAAGTCTTGTAATTGTTACTTATTTACAATTTAAATTTCCATTTCTATAATATATAGAATAAACAGAGGGTCTCTTCAATATATACGAGTATACACAAGTCATAGTTTTAAATTATTATATATAATAGTAAATAATAGTAATAATATATTATAATATATCTCAAATAGTTAAATTATTATGAACCTTTCACTGTAGTTATATGTCTTTCGGTAATGATAAAATAAATATAGTCATACCATCATACACGAACTCGTATTATGGTAAGAAATTACCATGTACCAATTTTTATGAGCTTCAAGATCTGTTTTCATAAAGTACCAGTAAATAAAATAAATCCAATAAAATTAACAACAATTTTCATTATATACAAAAATAGCAACAATTTTCTTCTAACAATTGATATAATTTGTATATAAAAGCAGCATGACATCAAAACGCCTTGTTAACCATAAGATGATTGATTTAATATTTATTATTTTTAAAATGTATGGTAAATGCTAATTTAACATTTTAAACAGAAATGTATGTAGTTTGGTTGTATCGTGTGCTTTTGGAGTCTGCCGCGATCGAGGACCACCCAAGTTGATCCACAGGTAATCTATACAATATATACATGTTGTATAGTATATTCTCGTATTATAATGGGGTCTAAAGAAGAAATTTCTTATATATCGAGTTAATACTCAACGTAAAGGTAAAACTATATATATATATATACGCGTACATGTTTACCATTGGACTTATCCGTTCTTTAAAGCTTATTCTGAATTCGAATTGATTGCCCTCGCGAAAAAATCACACGGTTTGAATTGAATTGAGGATATTATTATGTTTATATGACTGGTCTATACTCGTATTTAAACATTAAATTATTTTATTTGCTTAGTTTTTTTTTGTTTTTTTTTTCTTTATTTTTATCAATTTAATCATGAAATAAAAATGTTAAAAATATCTTTTAAGAAATCATTTAGAGATTAAACATTAAACTTTACATAAACTCGTATAGACCTCTTCAACCTATAGAAGAAATATAAGGTGTGGAATTTCATTAATGAAAGATAAATTAAAAATATTTATTGCTGATTAAATCAAATTAATTAAATTAAATAATAAGAAGCATAATAAAAACTAAGTTATTTATCATTATATTGCATAATTAACTGATAATCTTTCGGATTCTTCATGCATACGATCAAAATTTTGGGCATATATATCATCTGTTCATAGGGTCATCAGCTCAATAAGAATATCAATAATCAATAAGATTATGCCAGTCTAACTCACACTGCCTACCGATTCCCAATGTTTTATTACACTTAATTTTTTAAAAGATTTTAAAGCTATTCTGTCAAATGGTTTGGATCTAAGATAATTGTGTTCGTACATAGGATATTTTTTTAAAAAATGCTTAAAATTATAGCACGGACTTGAATTACCTTTAACATATATGCCCAAATAGCATTAAAGCATTTCTTCGCAGAACTTAAGCTTTCATTCATCATCATCATCATCATCATCATCATCACCTAGACCTTTAACCAAGATCGATGTTCTAAAATTTTACTTCTCTACATCCCATATATAACTGGCACTGACTGAAGTTGAGATTATTCTAGAAAAGCGCTTTTTTTTTGCCAGATCACTGACCGGTCAGTTCATTATATGATAATTCTATTTTCTCCATTTGAAAATATTATCCATTGCTTCAAGACCTATCATTCTTCATAAATCATCGATTTGATATTGTCATTTTAATTTTATGAACGGCAGACCCAATATAAAAAGTAATTGCCGTTATGTGCGGCTAACTGCGGTTGTTTGAGCACCACCACTTATGTTCAGAAAGCATCAAAAAAAAAAAAATATTAGGAATTCATTATGTCAGCAAATTCTGCCACAATTAAGCCTAATCTTCTATCTTCTATTATATCTTCTGCAAGTGCGTTCCAATTCCACTTTCACAATAATGTTCATCGGTCCCTGATCTACCGCAGTATCTACATTTTCGCTTTTGATTTTTCCGAATTTTTTTTAGGTATCTGTCTGAGCCACCTATTATACTAGGACTGTAAAATTTAGAAAAAGTATGTGCTTGTTAGAACACTAGATTTAGTGTCATTATTTCTAACATTTGGAATATTACGGTTCACGCATACCTGTTCGAAATGAAAACTCAAAATATTGCTCACTACAGAGACTAGCGTCAGTCGTATGATATGGAGTGAGGTGAAAGTCATGGTTTGGAAGTCGTAAAACAGCGGCGGTTATTAGTTGATGTACATTTATTCAATGCAGAGTAACTGATCGGTACACTATTACCTATAAATAGTTAGTTTTAAAGCTTCTTTGTGAAGTAATGAAATCATAAAAACCCCCTTTCTTTAAAAACCTCTTTCTTTGAAATCAATAACGTTCTCATAAACTTCTCTCAATGCCCCATAGGCAAGCACCGTAACGCCAAATTGCTCGAAGTTTAGCAATATGCGTCTAGCATTAAAAATATTCAACTTCTTGCTAACCCAAGGAATATCGAGTCTATGTACCTTATATCCAATCATTGGGCTCAAATGCAGATTTTCACAATTCCTCACCCCCAGAGTAGTACCCACAACAAAAACCCTATTAGTATTTTTTATGGAAATGCCCAATTTACCCCTCAAATAAGGGTAAACTTTTTTTGGTAGACCTTTGTCAAAATGACAATAACTACGAAAGTTGAATTCAGGAACCCTCTGTAGGGTTTTGTCAAAATTATATGTTTAAAAAATTATTAAGAGTAAAAAAAAATTAAAAAATCTTAAAAAATTGAAAAAAGAAACATCTTCTTTCGTTCTTCAACTCTACGTTACGTAATTATATTGTTTTTTTTTTTTTTGAAGTTTGAACAGTGTGCGTTACACACCCCCACAGGGGGTGATAGAATTGGTCATAGTGGTTTTAACTGAATTTAATTTGTGGATGGTAATTTATTACTCCATTTTAAATGAACATCTCGTGAATATACAGTACACACTTTGATCAGGAATTCAACTTATCATTGTTGATCCTAACCCCGAACGTCCTGATACTAGTAGACTTTTTCTATATTTATATGTTGAAAGTTATTCCATTTTCATATTAATAATAAATTATGTTATTTATGTAATATCATTAAATTATATATTAAAATGTTACTTTAGTACATGAAGTTCATTACGAAACAATAAAGTTACAAATTGAATAAATGAAATCCTACAACAATTGTTTATAAATTATGTGCCAATCATTTGGTATAAGATAAACAATTTGGAAAAAAAAACATTAATCAACAATTACAATGAACAATTGAATAATGAATTTATTTCAAATTATAATGTAATCAATCGCCCCCACATTGAATTTCATAAATGTAATAGAAAACACTTTTTGCTTATCGTAATGCATTTTCTCGTACGTTATTGTTTAAGTAACCATTAACATTAAAGAAATGCATAACTTGTAATGGGTGAAGTTAGAAAAAAGCCTATTTCTTTTCTAAATCTAAAGTTAATTGTTTGAATACAATAAATGGAATAATCTTCATGATGCCTTTATATAACTTTAATCGGAGCTATACGAGTATTTATGCATATATACGAGTTGTGATGCAAGTAATAAAACCATTGATTATGATAATATTTATATTATTATTAATAGTAATAATACACTCCTTAAATGACAAATGACAGCCCACGTAAGGCTATAAAAAAATACAAAAAAAACCAAAAAAAAAAACAAAGAATTTCCACTTTGGTGAAGAGATGCCGCCGCAGCGCCTCTTAGCACATTTATAACCCATTCTTCTATGCCCATGATAGTGTACAACATGCAACACTATAATAAATAAGTGCATTATGATAATTTTTTATAATGTGAAAACCTAATCAATTGTTTGGAGGTTTTCAATTTTTCAAATTTTCCAACTATATATGTAAACTTGTCCAGGCAATAGACCTCTCGAAGTAATACATAAATGTTGTGTTTTTTTTTTTATCTCTCTTCTCATTTACAGATTTTATGTTGTTTTTTTCTTCTGACCATTCCAAACTCAATATACCCATAATCATGTAGTCATTATGTGTATATATATATATATATATATATATACCTATGGACTACATATATATATCGATATATCCACGAGTGCACCATAAAGTATACTTAAACTTGTTTAGCGCTAACAAATAATAATAATAGTCTTTGGATTTCTTCCGATTTTCAGCTATTTAAAGTTCCTTCAACACAACAACCAGAAGACCACACACGTTGAATCGGCTTTGTTAATCACACCGCGCATTCAGTAAGTCTTATATCTATATAGTAAGTGATGTTACATGATAGCAGCACCCATGCCATTAATATAATGTGTACTGAATGTATGTATCCAGATATATGTATAATATATACATATATATTTCAAAGGTGTTTTATTTATCGTTCTTCTTTTCCTTCATCTTCTCTTCTTACTGATGATACTTTAGTATATACTTATAGGTATACACTGAATTTTAAGATTTTTTTTTCAGGAATACCTTGAAAACCAAATTCCTTTTCTATTCAATTGACAGTGCACTGGATCAATATTTTTGCCAACGAAATCTGATTGTCATATGACAATCTTACTAAATTCTCTATTTCTCAGACTGGCTCCTATATTAGCTAATAGTATTTCAGTTTGACTTTTCAATGTACTACTAAGTAATGATCATCAACCCATGAATGAATTGAATTCTCGACAATATACTTTCAATACCTTCTCGGAGATAGTAATTTGATACTAACATAAATTTAAACATGGCTAATGAATAAATGCGTTTGGACGCCTAATTTGAAAATAAAATTCAACTTAATCAACCTTGAAGGCTGTATGACTGCTTTTGGCATTGCTAGATAATAAATTCCAACAAATAGTCTCGGCTATATGAACAGTGAACACGGTGACAACTCTTAGCTTATGAAAAAGGAACGTTAAAAAAATGCTTAAACCGATGAAACTATGGCATAAGTGACTGAAGAAATTGTAGACACTATAAAGAAAGAACTATATTCTCTGGTTGAAACCCTTTCATAATTTTTTGTAGAACCGAATGGATCACAGAAGTGCTATTGGTTTCTTGTGCTAAATATATCTGCAAGGCGTATATAGTCCTGTCGACTGAATGCCGATATCCGATCGAATAATCACAGCAAGAATAAAGTGTAATGTTAAGTGTCTAACAATAGTTTAAAGATCTACGCAGCTACGTAGCGTCTGATCGACAAAAAGACTGTTTATAATCAACTTTCTTTAATAATGCAAACAAATTTAAAATTGAAAATGGCATTTCATTATTTTTATCAGGCAAACAGGAATGTTAGAAAATGAATTTCTAATAACCACATGTTTCTCTCTCTGACTGACACCTATTGTAGATCAATTTATACTTTGTTATACATATGTTTTATGATTTTAAACCAACGCTTTCAACAGTATTCATCGTGTTGTAATGTAAACGAAATTTAAAATCTTTGTCATTTGCAATATCATTTAAATTGATGAACAGGATCCGCAGTCTTGTAATATTCTTATAGAAGACCTGGTTGACAAAAAAAAATAATGTGACTTTAACTAATGGTAGGATGTGAGGTGAAGTGAGAGTTTTGGTCAGAAATCATTAGCATACTAATATTTCGTGCAGTTAAGGTCGATATGATCATTTTCATATTTATTTTGTTAAATTATATTAAGATTATGTGATCACTCATTGGAAAAATATTTGACGTAAATCGATATTGCAATTGTTTCGTTCGGGGGTTTTTTTTTTCCAAAATCGTAAAAAGTTTTTTTTTTTATGAATTATGCAATTAAGATGTGAATAGCATATAACATAACATTAATCTTATATGGATATTAATGTGTAAGATATAAATAAGATACAAAAAACAAAAAACAAAAAAAAAAAACTACTAAATATTTCACTATTTCTTATTCTTCAAAATTGCTAACCATCAAGTTCATTAACTTAGGCAGCATCGCGATCATTAGCAATATCATATTTATACCACGGGGCAATGGTATAAGCTATTAAGATATATTCATATCTTATAATCATATCATTACAATTATTTATTATTATTGCCTTCTTGGCTAAGTATTTTTGCTAATAAATATATCATTAACCTTTTAAACGAACAGAGTACCCCTGACGCAATTACTAAACAAATAATTTAATTATGAATAAAATAATATATTTATTTATATAAGCAATGCACTAATTTGTGTAGTTGAAATCGCATTATGCATCGAATTTATATCCCTGGGTTGATATCATTCTTTTTAAATATTTGGATGATTATAAATATTTGTTATGAAATAAAATGCATACATGAGCGGTGGTAAGGTGTAAGTAAGGAATAGAGGAATATTTATGTAATTGTAATGTCAAACAATCAATTTATTTAGGTTGTTGTCTTTTGATATAAGAAACAAAATCGCGCCCCATTCCTGGACTATCAAATTTTATTAGAATTGATTTTAAATTAATACTATTGTATGGTTGAATGTTTAGTGTAGTACATCAAAGATTTTAAGCCGAAATCAATTAAATACTGATCCATAATATTTAATTGAAAACCGCACTATTAATAGTAAAAATGCATTCATTTCCAAAAGCTATAATGAATTTTCATCACCTAAAATGATATTATTTTTCACATCAGACATACTTTAACAGGTTACATGCAAAAGTTCAGACAGATGTTTGACAACATTGAAAGTAAATTAAGTTTTATTTGCTATAACGAAAAAAAATGAATTTCGACTGTTGGGTTTTACGTTTGTTTTATGTAAAAGATCCATTAGAGAAACAAAAGTGGAGCTTGTTAAATGCTATTCATAATATGCTTACACTAACATTTGAAATTTTAAAAGACTATCAGCAAGATGGTTGTCGCATTTGTGCACAATCGATGTGATTTTGTTTTATTAGTCTGATAATCACCTCAAGATCAGACAATCTTCAGAAATTCTCAACGATGAACCAATCGTCATTAGTTTTGACCTTTCCAGCTCACACATCGACACTCGCTCATTCACTGTATTGTCCAGATTTGGCACCGAGCGACTGATATTCTATTTGAATATCGTTGTAAAATATGTGTCGAGCTAATACGAGATTATGTTGATAAAAAAAATTCGTTTTAGTTCAAAAATGCAGTTCTTTTGTTTTATTTTTAATTTCATTATCAATTCGTATTCGTATTTACATCTGGTACAAAATAGTCATCAATAGCTGCGACACATGCATATTAAAACTTTCATGACCAGACACAATATCGAATGAGATTTTGTGAGAACTGAGAATGAAAATTGATGCAAGTGTAGAATTGAATTCATCCTACTATAGGGCCAGAATCAAGAATTAAAGTAATAGAAAACTTTCAAGAACTTAAGTATGGTTGTGATAAGAAAGGAATAGGTCTTAGAATGTTGTTAAAACAAATGAATATGTGGTTATTATTTTTTTAGTTAATTAAAATTGCATTTTTCAGCAAAATATTCCCTGCAGTCTAATATGAACCCCAATAATTTTGCATACATAATATTTTTTATGTTGAATGTAAATCACACCACAACAGTAGCAAAAAATTGTTTAGATTGCAATCACAAATGAAGTGAAAATTTTTGGAAAATAAATTCTAGGAAAATTAAAATGCACCTTAAAATTTACAATGCACTATAATGGTTATACTATATACGAGTATAGTGCAGTGATCGTGTTTGCTTAACATTCATATGGGAGAAGCAACGAATGAATTGCTATTATATTCCATATGAGTATATGCATTTATGTATGCAGTTTAAAGTGTTATATAGTTAAAATATTAAACGCATTAAATGCAACAACAGCAGCACATTTTGTTATCAGTATAAATTTATTTATTTTGTACACAGAACAGACTTCTACACTTTTTGGTCAGATAAGGGAATAATATATTAACACGAAGAACATACTTTAGGTGCATATAAATGCACATATAGACGAGTATTGTTATATGCATTAAATGCATACAGTATTTATATGTGCAATGCGATTTAATAAGTTTAAAATAGATTGCATATTTTCTTCAATAAAAAACTACAAGTATATTGCATATATTTATGTACATCAAAAGCAATTTAGATTAATGCATTGACGGATGATTTGTAACATTTAAATTGCTATCTTAAAGAAATTTCTCACAGTTCGATAATGTTACTGAAACTCTTCTTATTATGAACCAAGATTATCCATATACATTCCCTAATATATTAGCAAATCCTTCAAATGATAAAACTATTGGAAAAGTATTAAAATGATGTTATGATTGCATGATACAAATCACATAAAGGAATATGTAAATTGTACAGCAGTTTTCCACTGAATGAAATAATCAGGCTGGTATATTACATAATTTTGAATTTCTGTATCAGAAGAACATAATTATCGGAACGTAATATTGTAATATCTCGCCAAAAAATAGAGGTTGTTGGATGTGAGATAAATATAGATGGGTACCTGCGAACGTCATTTTGTCAACAAAAATTACAATACGAACAATCGCAATATAATTTAGTCCATGTATTAAATGGAAAGTGATTAGCAATAAATTTGGTAGCAGAGGACTTATAACTGATGTTCAATGGGAAAAAATATCGAAACTATGAAGACTAAAAACAATAAACTGTCAAATTAAATTCAGCTAAAATAGTGTAAAGTGCTTAATAGTAGTTGCGGGCATCTATTTTGGAACTAACATCAATTCTTCCAATATAAGTTACTGTGGGTATGTAATTCGCATTGCCAACTCTATATTATGAAACATATAACAAGAAGTGTCAAACCTCAGAAAGTTAATGAAGTTGTCGACACAGTATTATGACGTTTCTCAGCCAATGTTTACCTATCCGCGGATATTGCAAATAAAATTCTAGCGCTGTACTGTAATCCTCAGGGTATAGTAGAATACCTTGTCGACCAAAGATACCTTGTTGAAGAGCTGTTATTAAACAGTCTGAGTGGAGTAGAGGTGATTCACTGGAATACTAATCGTGAAATATGGCGGTTGTATACATGAGCTTAAGTCAAAATTATGCGACATTACTGGTTTTCGTGAATTTAATTAATATTTATTATTCTTTAAATTATTTGATAATTATATGATGTACTCTAGTATATATTAACGTACTATAAGTTATGTAATTAATTTATAATAAACCATATGTTTTGTTAATTATAATAACAACAACTGCAACAACAAAATTGCATGTTATTAATAAATCAAATCTTGGAAAATGCATAAATATTTAATTTTATTAAGTGTTTTCTTAGAAATTATAAAGTGTGAACAACCTCATAATGATATGGCATCTTTTATGTGCATTATTATACAACCATACCTTCTATAGGTGCATCGTATTTTAAAATTGAATAAAATTTTCAATTTATGTTAATGTGAGTACATTTTCTATATAATAAAATGCAAATTGATATGAGGAAAAATCATTTTCTGCCCTATTATGAAGGCATCACCTCTATTAATTTTAAAATTAATTTATTCACAAATAATTTGCACATAAAAATAACTAAAGCGTTATTAATTACATGTAATTATGGTATTGCTATTAAATTATGATAATTTTAATTACATGTCTCATAATAGATATGTATTAAATAAATATATATGTCTATACATATACATAATATCATGCCATCAGAAGAAACCTTATTAAACATAATTACATTATATACGTATGGTAAATATATGCAATTATTATATTATCTGTGGATATTTAATTAAAATTTGTTAGCAATTTTGTATTGTAGAAATCATCTAAAATGTGATTAGACTGAGATAAATGACAGTCAAAAATGTATTGGGAATTGAATCAAATAAACATAAAGACAGTCTTTGTCTCCTAATCAACTACCCTTTAGGCGACAGGCGAAAATACAGTTCATGAGTGTATATATGTAACCGTCCGCGAGATATTTTCGATTTCAAACAAAAACTATACCTGCCTAGTTATGCTCTCCTGATACAGATATTCAAAATTATGAAAATAAGCACAAATTTTAACAATTTTTTTTACAATTACACCCGGAAAATATAACCTTATGCTATGATGTTTTATCAATACATAGTTATATATACACATGAATTTTTAGTTATGCTCTCCTGATAGAGATCTTTAATATTATGAAAATATTAAAAAAAAATTTAAGAATTACACCAGGAAAATATAACTTTATACTGCTATTATGTACCAATAAATAGTTAAAGACTGACAGCTTATTGCTCTTCAAGAAAAAATACATGGACTTCACGATAAATTGCTTGCACCGAGTCTATATATGTACAGTCTATAAGTCTATATATGTAATCATCCCTGATATATTTCTAATGTTGTCCTAAAACTATACGAACTTTACAACTTTAAAACGTTTGTAAAGAAATTTTTGAAATTGACATCAAAATTTGCTGTATCGAATCAATGTCGTCAATTTGTCAAATTATTTAAAACACAATTTTTATCTACACATACTGGGATGCCATCATATAGGGTTAATTGAATATTCCTTCATATGTTTTATTGAAATAAAATTATGCTTTACACAGATTATTACTGAATAACTCGGTGGTTACGAAATTATTCAGCAACTATTACTAAATTATTCAGCAATTAATTCAATTTATTGTATTTTTAACAATTGATTGCTTTTGAGTGTAGGTCAATAAAATGTTCATTGATTTTTCTATTATGAATTTATTGTATGTTAGTTTTCTTCAGTGTAATGTGCATGCAATTTTAACATTCCCAATGAAGTAATGCGTGATGATATCAATGATTCACCTTTTCAATTAGTTTTGAATTATTTAAAAGGATAACGATGGACAAATAGAATTAATAAAATTAATATTTTATAGTCGTGTAGTACTTACCCATACATACTGTAAATGTGAATTTTTCAAATTCTCCATAGGAATCATTGAATTAAATTACAGATAGACACACAAGCATTTGTGTACATACGAGTAGTGTCTAGTTTTATGCAATTAATTGCATAAGATAATGTAATTAAAAATGTGTAATTGAAATATTTGAAAAGGCAAATAGAAAATAGTAACATTTTAATACTATAATTTAACCATAATTACGGATTTATGAAGTTAAACCTCCTTAAAGGTATTTAGAGCGTTTTGAAAAAAAAAAATAATATAATAACTACTTTATAATTTGCTAATTATTATGTACACTTGGAAATTAAAAAAAGAGTTAGAAATGTTTTTATAGTTTGTTTATTATATGTTAGAAAATGACAGAGGTGTTAAGGTTGCGAATGCATAAAATTTCATGCCCATTTGATAATGCACTAAATTCTATTATACTAAATTCACGTTAGAGTATGTAGGACGTTTACGATCAGTCGTAATTGATGAAAATTTCTTGCCATCACCATCACTTGGTGTAATCCCTTATCACTGGTACTATGGACTACTTTATCACAATTCTTCATCACATTGTTCTCGATCGATCGGGTCTTCTGTTAGCCTAATGATTCCAGTTAATTATATATATATTGCAATATTTTCGATAGGCACATAGGAGTTTCTACTCAGAATATTCCCAACTTCAAAACCCACCAATTCTCCAAGCGTCACTATAAACAAGTTTTTACTATACAGTTTAATTATACCAGCTCTTTTGACATTCTCGCTCCTACAATATGTTACGGGCTACCAATGTATATAATAGGTATCGAAGTCGCGATATATAAGTAATTTTAACATTTTAATTTATATTTGTGTGTACTTGACCAATTGTTCCAAATTTAGCCCTACTCTTCCAGTCTTCACGCGGTAAATTCGAGGACATTTGACGACAAGTGTAGCTCATCAGAATGGCTAATCCTAACCCATATACCTTTCTGCATTCAGAATAAAACTTTGATATCATTATTTGCTAATCCTGCTATCATTATACTGTCTCTCTCCTTATATGAACACACACCAAAAATTACAATCAATCAATTAAGAAAATTAAACTCTCATCGAACTTAATATTCCCAATCATTTCTTTCTTATACAAGATGATTAATATGTGTACAATGTACCAAGCCTATATACAGAGCATTCAAACTCCTATAGTTGTATAAATTCAGATAAATTACATTTAATTGAATTGAAATCATAAACAACATCATATAAATGTCAATCAAAATATATTTGTCAGTCTGTATCTTTCTTTTATCCGCCTTTAATAAGACGATGGATATAACAACACAACATAAAATTATAAACATATCTAACAAAATAATTTCGTTTTACTGAAAAGCACTAACAACATAACTTCTAAGTCTATTAACATTACATTACATATTTGAAATGTTAAAGGATTGATGGATGTCAATCAAAATTGGTAGATGTTGAACATTTTCAATGCCATAATTGATTCCGATAAATTGATAGCTTATAGCGATTGAAAAGTTACTAAAAATAATACTTTCTTTTTTTTTTTTTTTACATTAACATTAAATTGATATAGTCGTACATGAAATGAACTAATGCATATATACATGTAATACATTTCTGAATCAGAAATCATTTAACGGTTTGTATTAATTATATATGAAACTGTGTCGAACTACTGGATAATATTGCGCAAATTGCAATAAATTGAAGTTAGTGCGACTACTTTGAACTATATATAAGAGATCTGTCACCCAAAGTGTGCAAACTTCTTTACGCTGCTAAACAGTTCCTGTCATCAAAAACTGATTAGCATCTGGAACTGACTGCCATTGGTCTAATAAATAATTTAACAAATCTATAGGCGCAAATTGACGTAAGGTGTTATTGAATGGGAACAATTCAAATGTAACTTCAGCATTTATGCATGAAAATAAAATGTTTCTATGTATTGAATCATTACTCATTGCAATAATACTGGTAACATCTTAAAATATTATATACAATTTGTAAATTCACAAGAAATTATTCGAAAACTGATAATTCAAACTGTAATAAAAAAGAAGAAGAAAAAGAAGAAATTTCGGCGAAAATTTACATCAATGATAATGGCAATCATTTTCTCATTCATAACACTGAATTGGCAATTGCAACATTACAAAACCGAAATTAACTTACCTCCGAATCGAACATTAAAATTAAAAGAATACGTGACCTACTCAATATCAATTACAAAGAATAGTTCTAAGAACTACATCAATGATCATGTCAATCTTATTAACCATCTAATTGTCAAATTTTCCTATTCTTGACGCAAAATTGTCAGTCAACATTACAATGTTGACGCTTCAAAAAATTAAATTAATTACTTAAAGAACACAAACGTCAAATGTGAGTAGATAAATTTTAATATATCACAAATAAATCGATTTCAAAAATGATATCGAAAAGACAACAATTTTAATGCAGATCTGATTGTCGATCCTGTCCAGAAAAATTTGACGATGCTTAGATCTAAACTAAAAAGTAATAAAATATTAATCTACAAATTGAGTAGCGAAAGTGGCATTGTAATAACAAATAAATAGGAGGCAACCGAAGAGTTTAGGGTAATTTATTTACGTCAAAAAAAAAAAAAAAAATCCTGCACCAAATATCAGCAATATTATCCGTTCACGGAAAAGTTGCTAGATTTTATGTACCTTTATGCTATGTAACTACACAAATTAGGGTAATTCCGGTCATCATTCGGCATTCATTCTTTATTACATTAAAGTTGCAGTAAGTTAACAGTTGAGAATGATACAAATTTTATAAATATATTCATGGTAGATATCGCTTAGGTGTGGCTATGTGTTTTTTCAAATGACCTATAGGTAAACGTTTACCATTTTATATTATAACTGAATTTCTGAGCATATACAATTAAAATTCTTGGCAGCAACGGGGTCATTATACTTTTTAAGAAAATGAATAATGCATAATAGCACGCGTATTTAAATTTAAATTGAAAATATTCATTTAATTTATTACCATTACAAAGATATTGGCAAAAATATAATTTATACTCGTATGTAAAGCCTATTTCCCATAATTTTTTCCATCATTT
>JANSTX010023139.1:1539-15616 GCA_027564355.1 Penthetria funebris | reverse complement strand
GAATATCATACAGAATATCATGCAGAATATCTATCAAAAATTGTTGCCAACTTCATAGAGATCATTTAATAAATATTGCTAAGTCATAAAAATCGATACGGCTATTTCATCATCCATACCTAAATGTCCAAATAACAAATGTATTGTGAAATTTCAATCTTCATTGGACTTTTTAACAGACTTACAGTCATTTAATTCATTTAATGTTGGTCACGTTATGAAAGTTTCATGACATCTACACTGGGAATTCCAAACAGTCTTAACTAAGTAAATAGTTCATTTAATTTTGGCAATCGAGAAAATACTTTTAATTAACTTTCCAGTCATCTAGGATAGGTACTGGATGTCTCATAGGCAGAACGAAATATTTTGCATATATTTAGGCAAATATCATTCACTGAGTCTTTGTATACATGAGCAGATGATACGAATTTACTTAGTGATCACAAGCAATTTTTCAAATCCATTGTATGCTTTTATCTATTAAATCACTTCATAATTGACACTACCTCATTTTACTTCAATCAATGTTTACCAAAATATGTTTAGCCTATTCTATAGTCAGGATTGACACTACTGATTCTGAATATAAAAAAAATTATCTTGTGCATCATTAATCTGCTGAACAGCAGTAGTATTAATAAAAGAGGTGTTAGAGTACTTGATGTTACCAATATTAATAACAATTATGGAGTAAATGATAGATCTGTTTGCAAAACCGGTAGATATCCACTATTATCTTTAGAAACCAACAAAAAGTTAAGAGTGACGAGGACTTTAAATTATAGACCACTTAATCATATGTAATATACAACTAAATCCACTGCATCGACACTTAAATTAAATATGCTCCAAGAAGGAGTGGTTGTTACTTAATCGACAGCAAATAGTACCAAGGTATTAGACCTTACAGCACAATGGAATAGAGCATTTATTTCAATTCTTTCACACGTATTTATGAGAGAAAAAAATTAAAGCTTTAGTCGGCTATGTTAAGAAAATGCTAGTGTATTCTTTCATTACTCGAATCTTATAAAATCGTATGTTTCTGAAATTCGAAGAACTAAATTTTATTTTTTTAACTCACTTCGAACTATTATGCTTTATTATTACTCGGAAATTCATATTGGAGGTGTTTCCTGTAACATCAGATGTAGATGAACTATCCTGTTCAGATACTTCTGACCGATTAATTGCAATAATTCCACTCAGCACTCAGTCTAAATTTCCAATACCTTTTTCATATTTTGCCACTTAACTTACCCCTTCAGAATTCAAATAATAATCTATGATTCTGCATCACAGTCACAAATGATACATAAACTGCATGCTTAGTATTTGTTTGTACAATATTGTATCATTTGTTGAATTGTCTGATTATCTGGCGACTTAGATGCGTGCCTACTCTCATCTATTTACTTTGTACATACAATCTGCAGTATATTACATTAATTTACACTAAGCAAAATTAATGAACACCATCTATATTCTGTCATTCAGTTTTTAATCCACTAGATAATAGAAAATGTATTCAAACCAAATTTAGAGAAAATTATCGTAGCCTTGTACAACCTCAATATGAACTTCAATTGGATATTTAATATTTAGTATCTTTACCGTATTTTATGACTAACGCATTAGTCCATTACAACGACTGTACACTTCCTTAAACGCTCATTAAACTCGATTTATTCCACTGCTACTGGAAATATTATTCGTATTTCGAAATAATTTTACATAACTACCATAAACGTTTTAGATGCTTCAATTATTAAAATATCATATTTTCAACATGCATAATAAAGATTGTCGTTCGATATTAATAATATCAATACAAACATGAATAAAATTGCAAGAGCGCAAGGATGCTGTTGGGAATTACCATTAAATTATTACAGCCTAGTCTGGTATATGCTTTCAACTCGTAGTACTGACTCGCTAATTTTTCGTGATAAATGTCGATTTTTTCACTTACGAAAATTAACACAATTTTGAATTTGAAATTCGAATTAAAGAGGTACGAATGCGAAATTCCTGGGTAGACCAAGATTCGTTGGAAGGCAAGGATATATTCCATTGAAACTCTTTTATTTTCAGCAAAACAAAGTCATAAAAATTATCGTAGTAGTTTCGTAATATGGGGACTGAGGCAATTTTAACAAAAGGATTAGCAAATCATTTAGTATTGTATATTACAGAAAACAAAGGGAATGGATAACATTCGTTGGTGCATTGACACATGCTGGCGAGGACATCAATACTTATTAAATGAAGATATGTGATAATGATTACTCATAAAATCTAATAATAAGACGATGAAACATAAAAAAATATGGTTAACAATAGCAATGCGATGGACACAATATGATGAATGTGTTTTTTGTTGAAAACATTGCAATTCGGATATAATACGCGATACGCGACAAACTAAAAGAACACGATAGAATTTACTGGTAACCAAACTACAAAAATCGTGTACAAGACGATTCAGGTATTCTGTTGAAATTAAATATGATTTACATCCAAAATGTTGAATCACTCGAAATGTTGAAGGCAGGCTTCGAAGTATGATTGCATGATGATATTCTAGGTGTAAATGATAAATAATCTAATTGGCCTTAAAAGAAAATTTCAGTGGGTGTGAGAACCGATATGGTATATCATCGTTTTTCCATTCATATTCTTTTATAAATCGAAATATTATTTCACTAATTAAATAACAATCACGGGGAATTTTCTGATAAAATTCAATTTCAATTGAACTGATAGTGAATTAACAGAAATCGTGCATATAATCTGCAAGAAGCATTCCTCTATTTAATTAATGCATCTAATCAACTATTCAGATTAATGGTATTATATTTCTAAATTTATGCTAATCGCATGTACTCGTGTTATATAGACAAATACAGTGTTAAAGTAAATGTCTGCAAATTTTTCAAATTCCGTTCACATATTTTTCATTACTTTTTTTTTTGTTTCTTGTTTGTCTTCATGATGCCTATACACACTCGTACTCAAAGTTTCGAATAGTTAATTTTCTGAGAAATTTGCGACAAGTTTTGTATTGAATTTCATAAGAAAGAAAAAAAGGAATGTTATACAATAAAAGAAATGTTTTAGTTATGTGACTGCATATTTAGAATATTAACAGTTCTGCTTGTCTGCAATTTGTATCATCGAATGGTACTAATTAAAGTGACCTTTAGTGTTTATAAATTAATTACGAATGTGGGTTGTACATAAGGAAAACTGTATTAAACGACAATGATATAATTCCATAAGAACCGAAAATAGTTATCAATCTAATAGATCAGTATAGTCTCTGTCTGAACTTGTGTCGACTTGATAAACACTGAAATACAATTAATTTGTTCATGTCTAAAATTTATGTTATGACCAGTTGACAATTTTCATAAAAAAAAAAAAAAAAAAAAATATACAGCACTCTTAATTAGCAATGACACATTCTATGAGTTGTTTAGCAAATACAAATTCTATGATATAATGAGGAATGCGTCCTTGAGCAATCGTGAGTAATTGCATATTTAATGGTACTCCATTTTAAACATAGGCAGTATCGAAATTTGCAGAATAGAATTTAGTACTATTTGCATATTTCATTTGATTTGCATACAAATTACAAATATATAATGAATTGAGTATATACAAAAGAAAATAACATTTGTTTCTTTGGCATTAATGAAAGATGTGTAGTGTATAAGTGTACTATCCTCTTAATTTAGGTTATTACAAACTCAATCTTGAACATGTTATTATATGTACTAAAGGTTTAAATATATGAATATTTAAATTGTACATATGGTTGATTCACACGAAATTATATGGTTGAATAACGACCGCAATATACAAATCGATCACATTCGAGTTGGCGTCAGGCATGTTGCAACATACTATAACTGACTGATTTCAAACAGCATAGCAAAGCGGATATTTTAAAAACAAACATTCCATGCAAATACTAAGCCCACAATATAAGGAGGCACGATTGACAACAAATTCTACTTCTCTTGTAATGTCATGGAACATGTAATACCTTATAATTAATTACCAAGCATCAGAATACACTTAATAATTAATAAAAATAACCACATTGTTCATAATATTTCATGTAACTGGTAACTGATAGTTACCAGTTACATGAAATATTAAAGTAGCAAGTGATGAATGGAGTAAATATGACTAAACCTATATTTACCTGCTCGCGATCACATATGCCAATTATGAAGTGAGTTTGTAACCACAGAGAGCTTGTGGCCAAAAATTACAGACAATTTATCATTAAACTAGATTTCTGGCTTATTGCATCACTCTACCAAATTATTCAAATGCTTAACCGAACAACTGCATGTTTCACATGGTAATTTTTCGGTTGGCATTTGATGTTACATATATATTAGAAACGCCAAAAAATAACATCATAATACCACTGTATGTACTCTTGATGCACATAGATGGGAGATGATAGTGAGATACGATACACAATTTAGTATTTAGTCCGTTAAAACAACGAGGTGTGACGTACGTCTACATATAGAAAACCCATCAATCGCCTTCAGCTACTAATTTCCATCATAAAATTCGTATTAAGAATCTACTAATGATACCGGAAAACTGTTCAAGCAGCAAATGGTTTTGCATCAGGGTATAGAAAATAATTTTTTTTACCCTGAAGCAGAATAAGTGACTTATTTTAATAGATTTCGTAGCCTATTACAGTGAAATCACATTAGTTTTACTGAGGAATCTCACACTTTTTACTGTGTGTATACCCGACAAAATATTACAGTAAGACTACTTAAGTGTTGCCAAGAAACCACAAAACTATTGCCGTGAGAACATACAATTATTACTTTGAGACCAGATAAAGTAGCATTCATGCAAAAAAAAAATAGTATTAATTTAGTATCAGGCGACATGAACTATTGGCGTGAGAGCTCACAATTATTACTGTAAGACCATGTAAAGCAGCAATCATACAAATTAAGTATTAGGCGAACAGAAATGTCAAAAAGTATTAAAAATTCCAGGAACACAACTTGTTTTTCGTTAGGATAAACAAAAAGTTTATTTTACCCAGAACTAGAATAAGTGATTTATTTGAATTGTTTTCGTAAGTTGTTACCGTCAAGCCGCATAAATTTTACCACGTCGCGACGCAAGTTTCACCATGTTAATAGATTAGTTTTACAATAAGACCACATAAAGCATGCAACCCGCCAGCAAAAGTATTGCCGTGAATGCAGTGTGACTACAATAAAATTTCCATTATGGTTCAGGCAATTAGAAATGTTATAAAGCAATTTAAAAATTAAGTACACCATTTGCTTTGCTTCAGAGTTTTTCGCAGAATAAATGACTTATTTGAAAAGAGTTCGTGGTTGTTTACAGTGGATTCTCACTAGTTTTACAATTTATTTTATAAGAGTGTAAATTTTCTTAGACTATTCTCGGTATACACCAATCCATCATAAACAAATGTATGTACTAAACGTCGACGTATTTTTAACAAAATTATTTGTATTTGATATTGGGACCATCCAAGACTAAATGTTTAATAGGGCAGTCTACTTCAACGAACTCACATACATTTACAAAATAGTTTTTGTAAAATATATCTTTATTTAAAAATTTACCGTAAAATATTTTCACATTTTTAGGTTAATTCAAAATGCAGAAAATCCGAAACGAAAGTTTCGGTGCCACAAACCATTTCTTCTTCAACTGAATTTAATGTTTCATCCACAATGTCATCGGCAATACTAGAAATAAATTTTTTAAAATTATAAAAGCAAATATAATAGCGGTTTTGATAAGATGAACATTACTTGGATATTAATTTCCATGGTAGAGGGAAATCCTCATTTACATATAAAGGATTTTCGGCAATGTTTTGCAGAAATTTCGAGCGATTTCTCAAATTATCAGTTCTCATATTCGTTACAAATGTTTTAAATTCTTCATCACTTTCTCCCTTGTCTTTGGATGTAACTTTTACAGTCTCTATTTCAGCATTAGATATCTGGATATTAGAGGAATTTCCATGGGAAATTGTACGCCTATTTGAAGTTGATTCTAAAACTTCTCTTTCTAATTCAACATAATTGATATTGAATTCATCACATTGTGCTGAATTTACATATTGAACATTTTTTTCAGGTTTAATAGTTTTCCTATATTATAAATGAAAAATGATTAGAGTCAATGAGTTGTCAAAATATATTAATTATTAGCCAGAGTCATTATCAACGGAAAAGTTAAAGCTGTAGCAGGTAGACATTTACATAATTTAGAAAAAAACATGACTCTAATGATATCCGTTCCAGTTATAAATACTTACAATATGACACCTATAAACCAAAGCATAGCTCTATTGAGCATCCATACAAAATTCTCCTGAAACTTCCACTATCATATTTACTGTTTTGATTTACTGTCTAAATAATATGATAACAAATAAAATTTCATTCGACCAGTAAATTTGATAATATTGTGATTAAAAACATTAACAATAATATTCGGTAGAGAACTTATAGAAGTGTTATCAATATCATTAGTGAATTTAATCGGTCGGTCTACCTCCATAATCAATCCTCAATAGATTGCTAATAAATTTGTCGAAAACTTTGACAATCAACAGGTCTCATCAGATATTAACCAATTGGTCTCCAATATATTCTCTGGATATACAGAATAATAAATTTCGAAACTCAGTGCTACTGAGCCGAATATTAATTCTATTCAACGATCAATATTCAATGTTACTTTTCGCTATTGATGATATTTTTATCGATATTTAAATATTCGAACAATAAACTCATTATTATCGGCTCTTTCAAAATTAATTGAGAAATTCATTACCAATTAAGATTATAGACACATAAATGGAATTCAGAAGTGGATACTTGAATGGAACTAAATAATCTTCGCGAAACAGCGAGCCTTTTAAGTCGTAACAGTCGAAAGTCATTGACATAGATAACCAATAATGACGGGTCGGGGGACAGCTTTATACCAGAGTGGAATAAATAAATTTGATGAACTATTTACATTCTGCATTTCAGTTGTGACAGGCTTGACGTACGAGTATATTATCACAAAATAATTGCGGGTTAAATTTACAAATACATAAATTTTATTAGAACTTGTGCATCATGACAACGTACTCGTATGTCTATTATTTGATCAATAATTTTTCACTTTTATTTTTTACTATTTTTATAACTTAACCTGACCTTCATTCTATTAAATCGATCACGTTTATAAATTATATATTGCTATTTTCAAAACATAAACAGGTGGTGAAAATATGTTGAAAAATATATTTTTATCCAAGTGGTGCCAGTCAAAACAACAAAGGGTGCAATTTATAGAATTATAGGTATGTACGATTAACACATGACAATTGAGATTTGAAGACATTCAACATTAATAAATAATAATAATCATCATCATCAACGTCATCTGAACCTTCAATCCGCGAGAGAACATCTACAACGAACAAAAGTCATTGTGCATAATTTATAGTGATCACCTTCAGTTCAATTTACACCTTAGCTTTAAAACCTGCTAAATGTCAACATAGTTTGTTTGTGAAATATTTTTTTCATTACGAACATATGATCGAGTTAATGGTGAAACTGCGTAAAATTAAAGATGAACGTAAGTAACCTCGATGAGAGTTTTCCAATCCAGTCGATCAGTACATAAATTATCATCATCATCAACTCTACTTTCTCCACGCGGGAGCATATGGGGAACGAACATACGTCATTTTTCACGATCTCTGGCCATCAACTTCAGTCCCGCTCTATACCCTTTCACTGGTACTAGCAACCGGGTCTTCAATTACCCTAATTATTTCAGTCAAGTCTGAACAGTCGCCTCAGCTTGTGGTCCATTTATTTTAACCTTCTTTGGTTGATAATTCTGTTCATTACATCCAGATTTGCAAGTCTCCACAAATGCAACATTTGAAATGAGTAAGTTTTGGTCAGGATATTCAGCGGCTGTTTACTATTTTCCCAGGTATCGTTCCGTTTCAGTTACTAGTACAACATTCTGTTATTAATTCTGTGACACTAGCATTCTTTTCAGGCATGAAGATTGCGTTCACATTTGTTATTTTTCTGTTTTTGCTAAAAAAATCTTTTTGAATGTTTAAATAGATACTAGCTGTTAGGCAAATTTATTTACATTTATCGTCATTTCCTCTGTTCATACGATAATCAAATTTTACATGAAAAGATAATTTGCATAAAAATTATTTATAACAAAATTTTGAAACATATTTTCGTAGGATAATATTCATGATTTCAATACTAAATATTATACGACACTACTACTCTAAATATATATACGAGTTTATTTGTACTTTTAAAAATGACATCATATTTTTATTTTTATGATTAATTTAGCCTTAAATGTTATCAATTTATAAAGTTTTATTATTATTGATTGATAAGACAAACCATTATTATTTATACATCAATTTTTAACATAACAATAACTCGTATATGAACTGGCTTAACAATTAAATGCGCTCAAAATAAACAATTATTTTACAATTTCAATTTGTCAAGCTATAATATCTCTTAATCTGCGATATTATAGCTATATGTGAAGATTCGACATTCGTTTCGTTGCAATTTGCTATTGTTGGTACTGGTAATATGCCTTACTGTGACTGTACAACAAGTATATATAATGAAGTCTAAGTATATTGATATGTGATCACAACATACTAAGTATCGAGAACAGTTGGCGTTAATACAGAAAAACATCCTCAACTGTCATAAATCGTCAATTTAAATAAAAAATAAAAATCACATTTACAGAAAGAACACCGTAGATACCTAAATCAAAAGTTAAATGTAATCTCTATATTGACTAATTACCAGTTGAAATTAACTAAACAGTCACGGCGAAAAGAGTATCACTAATATCGATCGGCCGCTAAATTAATAAACTCAACTGTCATAAATCGTCAATTTAAATAAAAAAAAAAATTACATTTAACGAACACCGTAGATACCTAAATCAAAAGTTAAATGCAACCTCTATATTGAAAAATTACCAGTTGAAGTTAACTAGACTGTCACGGCGAAAAGAGTATCACTAATATCGATCGGCCGCTAAATTAATAAACATGAATTCACTCGCGTGAAAACAATAATAGTAACCGATTGAAAAAGAACATGGTCATTAAAGGAGAAAATTTATGATAACTGGATAAGTCACGAAATGGAAATTGAGAAATGATGATTAAATAAATTTCATATAATGCTGTAACTTCAAATAAGAAAAATTCTATTGTAAAACTCTCAGAAATATATGGCCAATTGTTGAATAAAACTATCGATAATCGTAAGAGTGTTACATAAAATTTTTCTGCAACTACCTTTGTATTCACGCTATATGTTTGACGTTGTCATACATACCCAAATTGTAATTGTAATTGTAATTTATTTATACATACTCCAATTATGAAAAAAATCAAGTACCACATAATGTGTTTTTAGAGGCAATCGCTGATAATTTAAATTGTCAATATTTTAGGTCGCCATGTTAGCCTACATGTTTGTATATTATCTAGGAAAAGGTATTTCTGTGCCTTGAGAAGAATTAATTTGAGAACTATCAATAAAAAAACGTTAGGGTACTAAACGAATTTAACACAATTATGTCACTTCCATAATGGAATGATGATTGGATTCAGGATATATTTTTATTACCTAGCTTCAGTTCACAGTTGAACGCTTTCTAATATCTTTGATTATGATGCGCATTTTGTCAAGTCAATCTATGGCTCGGAGTACCGTATAACACTACTATTTAGTCTATACACGAAGTAGTTATGCAACTTACGTTATGTATCATATATCTTTTTTGTCTTTAATTATGCAGTATTTATATGACATTGTCATTGAAGTTATGTAAAGCAATCAACAGAAGAGAATCAATAGGTCATATCTTTAAAATTCATGGCATTGCATTGTATTAATGTTTTATCTATTTGTACGTACTTAAGCATTAATTACTAATTTTTACTATTTTAATTGCTTTTTTATCAATTTAATTTTCTGAATTATAACTTTCTATAGCACACCCAATTCTATTTAAATACATATTGGCAATATTTAGTTATTATTGAAAGAAAAATATTAGTCGTACATTTATGAATGTATGAATTTATCAATTAGTCATTAAATGTTAAATGAATTATTAAAAAAAAATTGGTCATTCAATGGTTGTATGCCTCTGAAATAGTATTTGCGAGAAAATCAAATGTAAAGATATTGGCTCTGGCAATACTTAACTTAAACCAAAGGAATTTGAATTTGCCGTCATTTGGCTGTTCACTATAAAATTGATACAGACATTTGAACTTTTCGGTTATGTCAGTAAAGCATATACGACATGAGTGGACGATATGCTTAGCAGTAGACGAAGTTAAAGGAGTTCAAATGACTTAGAACTATGTTTGTTTATGCGCACAATTTAATTTTCATTCCTTAATATTATATGTCGCTATCGTAACCTACATTTCCTATTCATAAGAGAAGAGTATAGGATTATGAGAGTGCAGGACATTGGAATGTTTTGCGAAAATGGTATGGTGCTAATAAAAGTAAAAAGTTCCCGCATTTTTATATTGTTGTTACTTTGTTTCATAAATACATCACTGAATTTCGATCAGTTTATGGCGATGTGGAAGGTGACAGATGTTCAGACTATTCTCAACAAGGGCGCTAAATCTAACCTCTAATATTACAGACCTATAGCGATTACTTCAATTCTATAGAAGATATTAGACAAAATCATTCAAGATAATAACATATTTGAAATCGAACAAAAGTATTCATGATTGTCAATACGATTTTCTGTTTATCAAACAACTGTAGACATGTTAATTTATCTTATTGAAAACTGCAGGTTCTAGCACTCGATACATCTAAGCCTTTTGATTTGAGAAATTTGATCTTAGATTTTATGATATGGCGTTCACTACTGTTTGTTTTGGATGACACTTTTGATGCAGAAGTTCTGCATTTCATCTACTACCATATTTCAAATTTTTATTAATTGTCTCTTGACTTTATCCTCAAAACAAATTTACAGTTATGCTTATGACAGTACTATGCATCATTTATATTATTTCAATAAAAAGTCAACTTAGGTCATTGTTAATATATTGCGGCAACATTGACTAGTCTCTAAACAATGATTTAAAATTATTTTCTAATTTGGGAAGCAAATGTGTCTTCTATAACATAAACAGGCGGCTCCTGAATCATTGACGGTAATTTGTTGCCTAATTTTTCGGAACGCACATCAGTTCTAAGCAACTTTGGAATGATTACAGCTGGAACGTCGCTAGTTTTTATTTATATTTAATATATTTAATATATTTAATAAATGGAGCACAATTCTTGCATTTGGGGCGATATTCCAGCGACGACGCTTTTATTCCGCGACGGAATGGAAAGACAAGTTAGTTAGTTATGTCCAATATTTGAACATTCACTATCGACCATTCCATTCGTCACCAAAAAATTATATTTTATTGAATATTATTATTCATGGTTTTCTAAATAGAAAAAGTTTCGTGAAAATTGAAGTTAAAAATTTATGAACCAAATATTTTCATGCAATCAGCAACCAGCCCCCCATTATGAGAAAAACGCGACAACATGGAGCCTATTTGTCTGCGTTTAAAATACATCTAGACATTTGTGGGGATATAGAATAGTATAAATCAATACTAATGTGTCCATATAATACTTGTACATAATATTTACATTAATAAATACAAATTATTGAGAAGGTTACGTAAACATATAGTTGAATTATGTATGAACATTAAGTTTTAATAATCAAAGAAAAATGTGGAATTTATGGAAGGAAAATACAAGTAATAATACAATGATCTTAAGCCTTGTACATTAAATAAATAGATAAAAATAGATAATATTTGAAAACAGTTCACTCGTATATGAAGAGCAGTAAACACTTTTATCATCATTGATGTGCATTAGCAAAGGATTAAATAAGTTGTCAGGATGACTGCTGGGTAGCACTCAGAGACAAACAGGCAGTTTTATATAATAGATAAATGGAAATCAGCAGATATTTGAAAATTGATTAAACGCGTATTATGTATATGCGATCATAACTAAAATCATGTTAATGAATCAGCCGAAATGATGTCAGCAGAAACTTGTGACACTCAGGTGGGATAAATCAAGTGTAGTACTCCATATTAAAATTAAAAACAGTAGATCAAATTTAGCAGACAAAAACTAGTGATTACCAAACAATGAAAAAATGAGGAGTGTAATGTCACGAACTGTTAGAAATATATAAACAATCTGATACGCCATTAGAAAGTTTCGGTATAAGCAACTACACATTTTTACATAAATTACAGCTCGTGTATAAGAAATGGAGAACGATTGCTAAAGGAGTTGAAGAGTCAGTGAAGGAAACGTCAATACAGTTTTCGATCCAGATGATCAATGGGTGATATTTTGACCTATCTGACTGAAATTTGGAGTAGATGTTTGCCCATGTTTGGTGAGGCTTGGATGCTTGCACTCAGTATACCCAAGGCTTTTGACAGAGTTTGGCATGCGGCACTTTTATCGAAACTGGTCTCTTATTGTATTCATCCTAATTTGGGTGGGTTTCAAATTTTCTGAAGGGTCGCTTGATTAGGGCTGTTCTCGAAGGCGTCAATTCTGATGGTTTCCAACTTGATGCGAGTGTTCCCCAAGGTTACGTGTTATCTCCTACGCCATTTTTAATTTTCAATAATGACCTCTTATCACTTATACTATTTCGACAAAAGACCATCTGGGATCATGGTCATGGGGACGGAAAAATCTCGTAATATTCAATGCGAATAAGACGCATGTCTTTCGTCGTATAAATCAAATACTCCGAATCCAACTTTTCAATTCAATTTTTAAGGTATGAACTCTCTCGGAACGCATATTAATTCAAAACTACTATGGAATTATCGCATCTTGCGTGCGGTCAAAAACGCGGACAAAAGGTTTGGATATCTGCGTCGTTGTAAGAAATATTTTAATCCCGACCATACTGCCGTTATATATAAAGCATAAGGCTTCTAATGGAACTCGACTTTCACTTATGTATTGGGGCTCCGGCGACCAACCTTGGTTTTTCTCGACAGAATTCAGAGACGGGTCTTTCAACTTATAGGTGATGAACAAATCACCGGTCACATATTCTCTCTTTAGCATAGGCG
Source organism: Penthetria funebris (assembly GCA_027564355.1). Lineage (NCBI taxonomy): Eukaryota > Metazoa > Arthropoda > Insecta > Diptera > Pleciidae > Penthetria > Penthetria funebris. Next base: position 2,322 of record JANSTX010023139.1, on the reverse strand, counting down.
CAATGTGGGGGCGCTATCAGTTTTCTATAGATATTATAATGCCAATTGTTCTGCTGAGATTGTCAGCATTATGTTCAATATTCGGGTATCCCCACTTAATGCACAACTAGCTCACATTACGTTTGGTCGCACGCTTAAATTTCGGGGCATGTTTATGTGAGCATACTTCTCGTCTGTGGAACCGTCTGTCTAAAGATGTGTGTCCTGAATTTTGCGGCCACCAGGGTTTTTAAATCAAACGTTCACAAATACGTCCTACGTTCATATCCTTCTCATCCATCGTCATGAGCAAATAAAAAGTTATTTTGAGTTTTGAACATTAAACGGTATCCACTCCACAAAGAATAACTTTAGTAAAAAAAAAAAAAAAACAAACAAAAAAACAAAGGCAATGTGGAACGTATCGGGCAAGGGAATGGGAAAAAATGCCATCGACGAACCAATCTTCATTAGTTTCGTATTTGAAATATTTTTGCTTAAACCCTTCCCGTTAACTATACTTCACTAGACGCCCCAGTTTCAGTATGTCACAAGTTAATTGGTTAGATCACATCTCACACCATATTGTTCGCTTTTCACAATTAGCATCACTCAATAAAAGATGAATAGGAACAAGAGTGGCGAGAAAATGCATAATTGCTTAACACGTACATTCACATCAACTTTATCACCAAGTTTTCAACTGCGCAAGATTATTAAATGCGAATCACGATAAAGATAGCGGATCTTGCTCATCAATTTGGACAGTATTTCACAGTTTTCAATAATTAACTACATCATAAT
>JANSTX010023128.1:0-15619 GCA_027564355.1 Penthetria funebris | reverse complement strand
CGGCACAGTCGCCATGTTGCGGTGATTTTCATTGGCTCTAGATTTAAAGTAGAATATGTTAGCCGCATATTCTCCTACAGACCCTCGAATCACGGCCTGGATGCCTTTTAACGTCAATGCCCAGGACATAATAATCGTCATTAATTGGAGAATATGAGAATATATTAGAAATGATACACATCATGAATTAAATAAAATCAAAGTTGTTTCTCGACTTGTTTAATTCTCAACCGAACCATCAGAGTCTCTATATAGTCTCTACTTATTGTATACCACAGTTGACTGAAATCCAATTTCTTTCTGTATTCAATATTGGTGAGAAAGTAATTCTAATTGGTTATTAATTACTTAATTATGCAAATAATTTAATAAGTTTTTAATAATTATTACATTTATTTTATTTTAAATAACCTGTTTATGCAAATAAGGTATTATAAAAGTAATTAACTTACCCAAATTGACGAAAATTCTTCGGATAACTGTGACACATATGTTACAAATACGAATACAGTTGTGAGAATATCACTGCATGCTAAAGAAATTAAGCAAGTTCTAAATAAGGGTCGAATTTTTCTGAAATAAAATCAATATATATTTAATATTTATTATTAAATTGGAAACTATAATACAATTTGAATTAAAACAAATTCATATTATGTGAATATATTTCAATTTTGTTACATATTTACATAGATCCTCATATTTACCAATACAATCTGTGTAAAATTTCAGATTCTAAAGAAAAATATTAAACATATAATTTTCCTAGAATCCATATCGATTTTATAATTGGAACACTATTTGATCTTGATTTTTAATATTCGACTTTATTACATATTTGCATAAAATATTAATTATTAATAATTTTAAAAACTCACTCTCTTGTTATAATAACAATCAACGATGAAAAGTTTACCAAAATGGATAAGCACAATAATATATATACTGCTATTGTAAATCCTAATCTTTGTTCATCACTTAGAATCATTAAATCATAATCATAATATCCTAAAATTTTTTCCAATTTTTCTTCATTTATTGATAACTAATGAAAATGATACAAACTTATTATATTAGCTATATGTACTTCGTAAGTAATTAGAAAAGACACAAAGAAATAGAAATTACATTTAGTTCTGTTTTATAGAAATCGCTAAGAATCAATCCATTATTTATATCCATTTTATAAGACAACAGTTGCCAAAAAGATATCACTCAAACTCTAATTTACCTTCCAATTTTAAATTACGTACTGATTTGATGCCAATTTGGTATAAACTAAAGTTGTTAAGCTTAATGATAAGCCTTTTTATCGTAATTATTTTATATATTTATATATACTGTTTCTTAATCTGGCTACAAGTATGGTAGAGGGATTAAATACTATACATAAATTAAATATATAATGTATGGTTACATGTTTTTTATTCATTCATAAATTTAAATCGACACATATATCTGAAATGCATTTACTAATTTTTAATTTAATGAAAGCGATGAAGTTCATTATCTCCTGTCGAGGAAAACGTTACATTTTTAGGGAAAGAGAGTGTCTCGTATCAACAACAACAAAATTCTTTATGCATATGATATGGCAAATGAAAAATTCGCAATTACGTGAAAATGAAAGTGAACGAAGTAATAAACTTTTAAAAATTATAATGGAACTGACTTCAACCGCTAAAGCAAACAAATTATTAGTTACAGAACAAATCACACATATCACAGAGTCTAATATTGAGAAAAGAGGGTAAACGAATGTGAGGTAGTATCGAGAATATAGCGATGTGAACATTTTGTTAATGTATTCCAAGATCAACAACACATTTGTAACTTCCACAATAAAGTGATTTTTTTTTTTTGGTAAATAAAGGTTTCGTAATATTGACTACAAATAGTACAAAAGATCCAAGAATCATAGTGCTCCATTCCAATCAAGAAGGACATGAAGAAGAAGAAGTTTGTGATACGATTGATTTGTGATACGATACATTTATCATGAATTATTGGCAGCAAATTTATATCTACTGTATCTTTTATATTACCAATATGACTTTAGACAGTATAGTGGTACACACCACTACTCCTCCCGAATGTAACCAGACAATTGATATAGTTTATGTGGCTAAGTACCCCATTATCACTGATGTAAATTTTTCGTCAAGTACGCATATACAATAACACTGTGAAGCATATATAGTTCCTTTACAGCTCCTCAACTGATCATTTGAATTATAATATACGTGACGAATTTTACTGCTAGAATTTGTGACTTGTTACCGTTGACAATGTGAAGAATTCTAATTATGGTACAAATGTTGTTTTTGTACGCAATTGAACAACAGATAAAATATATTGAAATTTAGGCGTAATCATAATCTATTTGTTAATTTCCTCTTCAACTCTGACAATATATTAAAATCTATCATAAGATAAAATTAAACGTAAATAAATTTGGTATCATTTTATTGTGTGCTGCCTAGTTGTATATGAAATTCAAATAGAATTCTATGTACGTACTTGTACATTCTACAAATATATCATAGATAAACGAGTATGTTATATAACATACATACGAGTATGATAATTACTAAAGATAAAATAACTAAGCCTATATCAATTCAATTCAATAATTGCTAATTATTTCTCTATGATGTCGCATAAGAAGATCCTAAATTACAGTATTTAATTATTGATATATTAATAAATTATTGATTTATATACTTGAAATTATCTATATATAATATTTGTGATTATTACAATAAATAGAGAATAATGATTTCTGGGAAGAGTATATCGAAGATATAACATATATAATAAATCATCATTGTATTATGTGCCTCTAGTATAAGTATGAAAGGTTATGCCACTGGAATCTGACGCCAATTAGAATTATATAACTTCGTTTGATACTAAATTCATTTACTTTTTAGCAAGGAAGCTTGTAATATAGAAATGTATGCGTCTTAAGAGAACAATTATATTATTGTGATACTTATGCGGACTGTCACAGTATATATTGTTTTCCCTTCGAAATTTATATGCTCTGTCGCTAAAACTCAAGTTACGAAATTTATTCAAATAAGACACTTATTCTACTCTTCAGGGTAACAGAAAATATATTCAACCCAGAAGCAAAACAAGTGCGAAACTCATATCATTCCATCTAATATTCCTGATCACCTGATATTAAATTTAAAAAAAAAAAATAAAATTCTTGTTTTTGGTTCAAACATTTTCACATATAACATAGACATTTTCTTTTACAATGGAATCAAATTTATTTATAATTTTATTTCATTAAATAAAAAAGGGAATACGCCTTCAACTCAAACATATGGACATTATTTCACATATCTTGAAACTGTGTCAATTTGGGACGTAGGTTTTTCAATACGATGGAACTTTATTGATATGAGGGTAATTTTTCTTATCCATTTTTTACCCACATTTTCCATTTTCATATATTCTTGTAATTTCATAATAAAAGCACCGCAAATGTTATTTAATTTTTTGAAAGCTTTTAACATTTTTCATCTTCAAACCATTCTACATTACAGTTTCTGACATAGTTTCGATATAAGAAAGATATTATGTTTCTACTGAATGGAATAAAAATTGATGGTTTGTGAGAATTATGACGAAGATTTTCATCATTTTCCATGTTTATGGTTTAATTATATAACGAAAACTCATTGATTAATTATATACATAATATTTTTAAGAATACCTTTAATACAAAGAAAATTTGTTACTGAAATTGTTCATATATAAATTTTATTATCAATTTTCATATAAATAACTAATTCATTGCACAATTTTTTTTTGTGTTATATTCCCTTAAATTGATCATATATTAATTTTTTGAAATTATTCTTAGCAGATAAATGTTACTTACAATAGGAATGATAATAATTATATATCTTCTAATATGTCTTCTCATATATAGAACTAAAACAATATGTGTCCATATTTTTCTTCTGAAACAAATATTAATATTATATGGAGCGTTAGAATTCTAATGTTTAAGTTGAAGTAGATGTATAAGAGTATTATGTTACTATTTCAATTGAATACATTCGTATTCTAGTCAATCAATTTGATTTAAGGAATAAAGCTACTTTTATCAATAGCAATAAAAATAGATCACCATAAACTAATATAATTATTCTTTGCATGAATACAAAATTTTGATGTGAATTTTTTTTTTAGCTGAAAGTTAGAACACTCCAAAAACAATGATTATAATTTGTTTGTATAGTTAAAGGACAAAAATAAAAAATACTACATGAAATGTCTATAGTAATATCTTGTTTGAAAATAAAAATCTCATTCGAAATCGAATTTAATGTGATTCCCTTTTTAATTCATTTCAGAATAGAAATTAAGCTGAAGCGTAAAATAAATTACTAATAATAAATAATTTTCATAAATTATTACCAATTTAATTTTATTTTTACTACTATAAATATAAAAAAACAGAATTTAAAACAATTTGTATTTTAGTTTTTCATGTAAATAATAAATAAAAATCTTAATCACAAATAGTTAAAATTAAATACGTTATGTATAAACGAGTATATATATATACATATATATATATATAAATATATATATTTATATAATAGGGGTAAACGCAAAAGTATACAAAGCTATAAATCAGTAAACAGCGTAAATAGAGCTAATGAGTATAACGATATTTTTCGAATCCTCAAACAAATTTCAAATATACAGATATTACACGATTACAGGCATACCCCTATTATATATAATTATATTAGCCTTTCGTCCTACTAGTTTGCTGCTGTCTATCATTTACCCAGGTATCATTTTCTTCATTAAATATAGTATTATTCTTCTGTTTATCCAATTCAGATTTACCCATCAAAAATATATTATCCAAACAGTAACGATTTTTACTTAATTTAAGGAAATCATAGGGTAAACTGTAATTATTTAATGTTAGCATCAGATGAATTGAGTAGTATCCTCCAGGTGTTAAATTTAATAATTTATATTTTTCAATTGGTGGTCTACAAAATATATATATAGTCAAATTTAATAATCTTCTTAATTATCAGAAACTCATATGTACCTATCTTCAGATGCATTAATACAATGCATTTGATTAAATTGTGGATGGTATGTTGGATGCACATCTAATTCACAAATATTTGAAGAGAATAAATCAACGAAATTATTATTTTTATTTACTAATTTAATAAGAATGATGCAATATCTGAAAATTTTTAAAAGAAAATAAATTACGATTTTTTTTTTTTTTTTTTGCAAAGAATTTAATTCAACAAATGCTCATATTCATTCATTAATAACCCAATTGAATTTTTAATTATCATCTTAACCTGTACATCACAATGGGTTGCATTATGCAGAATTATGTTGTGTTAATTTACTGCTTCTAATACAACGGCATAAAGGCCTCATACACATAAGAAATACTTAATAATACTTAATACGTAAATTAAATTGATGTATATTTAAACACTTTGAATTCACATAAATTTATTTTCAAATTTTTAAATTATACTCATTTGACTAAATTACGTATAAATTTCATTAATATATACATAAATCTCAGAGTAAACATTAGAGTCCAGAACTTCAGCAAATACTTAAAAATAGAACAACATTTATTTACATATCACACATCCATAAATTTACCGTATTTCTCTCGGATCTGGTGATGCATACCATGCAATTGTTGTCGATTTACATGAATTTCCAATTACATGTAATGTTTTATTAAATGGTAAATCAGGAAGCAATCGAAATTGTTCTTTTGTTGTTACAGTTACCTTATAAAAATTAACTAAAAAAAATTAGAAAAAGAAAAAAAACTCTTTTCAAATGATAATCAATTAAATTATACCAACCCCAATTTTACGAATCCTTCTTCTCTCATCATCATTTTCAGGACCAATTTTTATAACATATCTATCATCGGGCATTGAAATTATCGGTATAGTAGATGATTGATATAGATTTTGTGTTAAAATTAATTCTTTATTTTTAAACAATTTCACTAAAACTGCACCACCACATGGTATAATTTGAAATTTTATGATATCATTGCTCAGAGTCTCTGGTACCTGTATAAATAATGTAATAAATAAATATAATTTATTAAAAATATAACAATAATTGAAATGTATATTTATTTATTCAAATAATTAATTAATTAAAAATGTTTTGATTAATTATTGTTGAGAATAGCAATTTTCAAAAAATAAATTAACACATTGTTAATTTTATATGCATACAACTAGGTTCAGTTTATATTAATGTCAATTTTTATATAATTTTTGTTCTCTACAACCAAGTTCAGTTTAATTTTATCCACAATATATAACTTTTAAATTCAATTCATGCAAAAGATAAAATATTGTTTTATATATACCTTAAAACTAAATATTGCTTGTCGTCCAAGTTCAACTAATTTACTTGTCGTAATTTTTGTCTCAGTTAATATCAATGGACGACTTCTATTGAACCATATATTTGTTGATTTTAATGTAAACGTTAAATTATTCAATTTTGTATGAACGGCAAATATATCAATAAAATACTGTTTATATGGAATAAGTCCTTTAAATATTTGTCGATTTTTTAATCCTGTACATGCAACATTGATTACATCATTATCTATATAGAAATTTGAATTTGTCTATAATTAATAAGTAAGCATAATTGATAATTAAAAATGCTATTTACAATAATTTCAATTACCTATTTTAACAATTTTCTCAGGTGGACGAACAAAGAAATTATTTATAAAACTTACTCTTGGACATAATTCTTTTACTGATTTACCAATTGAATTTATTGCTGCATCACATAAATTTGGTTGATTTCGTTGTGTATTTATTACAACACAATAATGCATAGCATGTATATCTAATTTACTGTATTTTTCAACAAAAAAAGAAATTATCAATAATTATCATATATAATCGTACTTTAAGAATTACAAATTTAATTAATCGTAAAGGATTGAGACTAATTTCTGCAGATTTATATGTAACATGAATACTCTGGTCACTAGTATTACTAGCGCCTACTAAAAAAATATTAATCTGTCGTCTACCTTTAATGAATCATAAAATTCATGTAAACAAAATTCTTATTTGGAAAATATAAAATAGTCAGTTTGCATGAATAAATAAAATTTTGCTGCTACTCTAAAACAATAGGAAATTCTCAGTTTAATTATTCATGATCATGAATACAGATTTCAGTCATGGATTTACACACTATTATGTTGATTATTGTACAAATTTACCATATTATGCAAAACAATATGTGGTTGTGTGTATTTGTCAAGATAAAGAAATGATATATTCTTAATATGTGAAAATAATCAAGAATGATATTGTTTTTAAAGCACTGTTTCTAAATTTAATCTCAAATATTTTTGAATTACAAAATAACAATAATAAAATAAATATTCTACAAAAACATTATCTAATAAGATCTAATTCTATATACAGAGGTAGGCATTATACTATTTAATTACAATCATATTATTGAAATGCATTCCTTCGTATCAATACTAGTTTTCATTTCTTTAAACCACTCTTGAAAGTGATTTTGTGTAATTTAAACATTTTAAAATTTCGACATGCAAGGATTGTTTAAAAAAATAGTAAAACAAAAATTAAATTGTACGATGCAATGACTTTAAATTAATCAATTTTTTGTATAATATCGTAAAATTAACAGAATTGGTTACATTAAAGCAGATGTCATTTGAATACCAAATTTTATTTTTGATTTAAATGAACTATAATTTGGACAATACTGACTTATGAAACTGCAACTAATATATTCGAAAATATGTAAACAATAACTTATTTTATTAGTAACAAAGTACATATATATTACCTTTTGTCCCATTTTAAAATTAGTTGACGTTTTTTAATACGATTTTGATATCGCATTCGTGATGGTTCAATGTGTTCTATTAGTGATGAATTACCATAAGGATGTTTTAGTGATGTATCTATACGAAATTTACAATCACATTTAGACAGTACAACCAGATCATATCGACCAATTGGTGCACATGGTATTAAAAATGATGTAAAATTTGCTTTTAAATGTCTTGATAGATTAACTGAAAATTATTTATTCGATTTTAATTCTTTTGTAAATTATGGTAGTAATAATAAAAAGGATTGAATTAAAATGTGTCTATGAAATTAATTAATAACATTGCTTGTATATAAATAAATGTAATAATAAATAAATTGTATATGCAATCCAGAATAATATTAAAAGATTATCTTGCTATTTCAGGCACAAAATTTAAAAAAAGAATCATCACATAAAATAATACTTACTTGTCTGATTATAAAAGAGTTTCCGAAATGTAGAATTTTTACATGTAGAAAAATTTAAAGTTAGTGGATGGGCTTCATTAAGTGTAAAATAGTATCTAAAATAGAAAATAAATAATATTTATAATATTCATCTTCTTTAAAAACTTAGTCCTTATCTTATAATTTAATCATATGAAATTATTATATTCAGAGATGTACATGTTCATCAAAAAGTTAATTTAAACATAAAATTGCGATGAGGTTGACTTTGGATAGCACAAAATTAGATTAATGTAATTAATGTAAATTATAGAAATTTTCTTTCAACAAAACAAACATTTTCCAAATTTAGGATGATATATTACGTATATTAAAAGCAAAATTGGCAATGTCCAAACGTTATGTATCACCTTTATGGGATGCATATACTAATTAAACAAAATAAAATATTCCAAATAATTTGGAATTGTAAAAATGAATGTATACTTTATATTTAATAGTTTAGGGAAAAATTTAAAATTTAAAAACTTACAAAATGCAATACAAAACATAAAAATGTTATAACAACAGAAATGGAAGAAAAATGGAAAAATTCAATGGATAATGGAAAATTGCCAACAGATTGATAAACTGATAATATTTAGAGAGAAAAAAAATATGGTTAAACTGAAGAATGGGTCGCACATTACACAACACACTTTCCTTTAAAAGAATAAATTGTTCTTCTTCTACTTTTCCTGTTTTTTTTTTTTTTTCTTTTAGGTATTGGAAATCTGCCAACTTCCTTCCGATATTAAATTACTCCAACCAAGCATGGGTTAACTTAAATATATAGTTTCTGGAACAAAATCGGTATGGTGTGAGAATTAGAATTTTACTATATACTCGTATATTGGAAATTTTGTCTAGTATTTCACTTATTTGGTTTTATTCACATTATTACATTACGTATACTGTACGACTATAGTTAAGTAATAGTTGAAATTGTTGAAAGCAATATTTTTCACAAACATTAGTTAAAAATATATATGGTTCTATAGTATAAGAGTCACAGTATCTATACGAGTAGTTCCAGTATTCTATGACTTACAACATTGTACTTTATGTTTGTAAGTTTGTTGAAAAATTCGTTTTATATATTCAATTCATATATAAAATATGCGTGCAGGACTTAAATTGAGTATAATTTAATAGGCTATCGTTTTAAATTAATGCCTTGAGAAGATAATATATTTTTGGTTAAAATTCAAAAATATTGTATTCAATTGTATATACTCGTAAATATTTTATTATCATATAACAAAAGATATTATGTTTTTAGTCATCACATTATTATCATATATATATTTGAAATATGGAGGATTCACGGAAAATATAGACTTAATAAATATATGAAAACTATATGTTGTATATGTTTAATTTCTATAAAATTATTTAATATATTTGTATCCGTTTAGTTACAATGATTATCTGTATAAACAAAATAGTACAGATATAAGTGTAGACTACGCATTATGTGATTTTCTGAAATAATAATTAGATCACGGAGTCTTGTGTCCTAAGTTATGTTGTTATTTAATAAATTTGATCTCCAATGATAATCAATATTATCAAGGTATTTTATTAATTGAATGTCGTCTAGAGCAAGTGCTTTGTTTAGACTCTATCTTTATACTTACTCTGGTAAATGGATATCTTTGAATATGACATAAACTTTTAAAGATCAAACAACTGAGCTTGTATAGGGTTATATTTCTTAATACTAAATATGTTATTAACTTCGTCATTGAAATCTTAAGTGTATATCTCAAAATCTTTACATGTTCCTTTATAACTACTTTATAATAAAAATCTTTAAGAATTATTTTTACTATAAATCTGAGAGCGCCCATAAAATTTTATAAGTAAAACTAAATGATATTATAAAGCATTTTGGATTTTATTTGTACTAAAACAATTCAATTTTCTAATATAAAAATTCGACTAAAAATGTAATAAATATAATTGCATGATAAAATATTAATAATAATAGCATGTAACATATTATAATAAAAATTATATACTAACAGAAATTATTTTATGCATAAAATAATGATGGTATGACCATTTATTTATTTATTAAATTAAACAAAACATAAAAGTAATATGGAAAATTTCTGTATAAAAATGGTCTACAAAAATGTTGCAATGCATCATTTGTATTAAATGAAAAATAATGTATTTGTTTGTGAAAATTAATTTCCTCATAGTTCCTCATTCGGCATTTTCAACATTAACGTTTTTAGTATTTTTTTTATTCTATACATTGTCGGTGTTTGTTCAAGAAAATGATGCAATAGTAGTTTGGCTAAGACATAAAAATGAAAAAGGTCCAGCTGCCGTTAATGCTGGAACAAAATGTCTTGAAAATATGATAAAATTGTATTTTTATCGACCACATATTTCACGTACAAAAATTTTAGTTATTTTACATACAAATAATATGAGTTCACCGGCTGCAGAAATTGAAGGCAATATTATTGGCTTAATGCATAAGTTGGTTGCTGAGGGTGAAATAGAAGGGTAAGTCAATATAACAAAAATGTAAAATTATTATATATATAGAAATAAATAAATTGTCATTCAGAATTTTTCAAATGAGCTTATATCAGACAGAAAACTTTGTATTATTCCTCTTTTTATATTTATTTTACATAGAATTTTCCATTTTCATACATTTTTATCTTATCTATTGCTTGTTCTATGTATTATAAAAAAAAAAAAACAAATCTATGAGTATATCGAAGAATAGCATATTTTTTTCTGATCCGCTTACTATGCGATTTCACAACAATAGAATACAATCCCAATTGTCAGCTAAATGGTGTTCCTTTTTATTAGTGTTTTAGACTAAATATGTTATATTTATAGAAATATATGATTATTAGAGTGATGGAAAGCAGTGACAAACAAATATAAGAGCTATATAGTAGATAGTTAATAAGTCAGATATCCATCAATTTAAAAAAAATTACCACGAAATTTTTATATACTTTAATGAAAGAATAACGTTTATCTTGGTTCTAAGTAAATTTTCAATATTCATATCAATCTTTAGCACCCTAAAAAAACATGTTATTTTTAAATAATTGATTATTATTCATATGCTTTAATATAGAATTCAACTAGTAATCACCGCTGACAGAACAGATAGAGCAAATAAAGTTAAGGTTGTACCAAGGGATATCATTAAAACAGATTATTATATATTTATTGTCGATGATTATGATAAAGTATTAATTAATACATTATATTATTACATATATACAAATTATTAGTTAATTAATAATCTAAATATTACCACCATACAGTTTAAATATAATTTGCAACAATCTATTTCCGGTAGTGCAATGTGGAATCCAGGAGCAAGATTCCTAATATTATATAATAATAAAATGGCGAGAAATACAAATGTTACTACAATTGAAATTGCAACGAAATATTTTCGAACAATGTTAATAAAATATAATTCAGCAAATGTAATAGTAATTGTTGCAAATGGGATTACAAATTATGATATTTATTTTGCTGAATTATTTAAAGATGAGGTGAATTGTAGTGAGTTAAGAAAAATAATATATATTAATATCATCATTATTATTATCTCGATCTTGGGCATTCGGGTCGGTACAATGATCCTAACTTTTGTTGAGTAAAATACAACAAGTTCAGATAAAGATGGGCTGAGTAATCAACATATTAATTCGGTTTTTCAATTCGTCACTTGATCAGTAAATATATACTATATAATTTTTCATTCTGATCATATAATCTAGATTAGCTGCCATTCTATATAAATATCAAGTACATATGAAATACTGATATTTTGCCAATGTTTATAATTTTTTCTGTATTTCTTAGAAAGAACTTTACCCTTATGATATGGCTTAGGTAGGCACTACCTAAGCCATTTCATAAGAGTAGTTAATTTTAAAGTATATTATGTGATTAAGTGACGAACCGAGTAATCGAATAATATCAATAATATTTAAGTTATACTTACCAGAGTCAGGTATTGTAACTCGTTGAACAGCTAATAATATCCAGCATTTGAATAATACACACAAAAGATCAAGAATGGTTTCGTAACTTTAAGTTTAAATACACAATAGTACCCTAATTAAATCTAACAAATTCAAATCTTATTACCCCGTAGTTGCAACAATATTTCAATGGATTTAAATTGAAAATATAATATGGGATACGTTACAATAAAATGACTATGCATTTTGTAGCGAAAACTTATAGCATAAATAGCCAAAATATTACAAATAGAAAAATCGGACAACATTTCAAAGTATTCAAGACTTTTTCAGATCACTTTCAAAACTGTGTAATTAATGTTTAAAATCGACAAACATAAACATTCGGCTCATTGTTCAACTATAATTAATAATATTTATGTTATCCATTCATGATTTAACATAAAACCTGCCTGTTCTTCACTAATATTCGATTTCAAGACTAAATTGATCCTATCCTGAATAATTATTGCTGCAAATTCTATTCAGCACGATGATGTGTCACACCAGTTCTTATATGTACTCAAGTTAGTAGCCTTTTTCGTCGCCTTGATTAACAGCTTCACTTTCCAATCGGTACAAATATCAATGGATGATCACACTTCACCCATAATGGGCAGTCTTTTCAAATTATCATACTTTGATTTCACTTTTAGTATGTGGAATATTATTTGCGATAGTATTTTAGATATTTTAATGCGAATGCTTCCTAAATTGATGCCTAATCGCGTCATTACTATTCTAAATTAGTTAAATTTGGTGATGTTATTTTAAAAATCTATTCCCAATGACTATGTCCAGTAAGCACTTGATCAATAGTAAATATGATTATATTTTTAGACATTTTAAATGCGCCAGACATTTGTCAATTAAATAAAATATATAATTAATTAATTGTAATAGTTTCTTCACTTAATTATTAGACAAATTAAAACCAATTTTAATTGATGTTTGTGAAAATGGAAAATTAAAAAAAACTAAATCAACAGAATTAATTGTTAGATCATCAAAAGTACCAAAAAATATATTTTGTTCATTTGTTGTTTGTGCCCGAATATCACAACCGTACGTTGTAGAGGGATGTACAAAGGGATTAGAAATTGAAATTCTTAAAACACTTAGAGATATTATGCATTTTAAGGTAATCATCGATTAGATTTTGAATTTAATAATTAATAAATAAAATTGTAAAAAATTTATAGATGAACATTTTATGTTCAAATATGAGTCGAGGTGAACAATTTGCAAATAAAAGTTGGAGCAATATGCTTGGATTATTGAAAGATGATACATGTGATTTTGTAATTGGTGGTATCTTTCCCGACAATGAAGTTCATGAAGATTTTGATGTAACAACAGCATACTTACAAGATACATTTACATGGTAATAATAATTCATATGTGTCTCTAGTATCAATAATCTATTTTAAAATTCTGTGAAATTAATTCAAATTTCGATCACATATTGTTAAAAATTTATTTGTAGAAACATCTTATGTTTCTCAATATCAAAGTGATTTGACAAACTTATATCATATACCATCAATTAATTTTAGTTTATTGAAAATGTAAATTTTTTATAAGTAAACCCACTGAATTGACTGGCCAGTTAATGAGAAATAATTGATAAAATATCAATGAGAAAGTATAAATATTTTTATTATTTAAAATATTATGTCCAGTATTTATGAGGGTGTGAGGCATCCCATATCGTTTCTAGGTTTCTGAGCACAAACAATTTGGCAAATAGATTGGCAAACAATCTTAATGTTTACAAAATGCCACCGGAATTTTGATCTCAATATGCATTAATACTTAATACATGCTTAATGGTAAAAGCAGGTTTCATTCTAAATAAATTATCATTGGCAAAAGATTGAATTTTTTTTTTAGTTGCTATTCAAAATTAATAGACGAAGAAAATGGTAAATAATTATGAGAAAACCAATTTTTAGGTATATAAGTTTAGCACCATTACGTGACCCTTGGAAGGGATTAATAGCAATATTTGAAGATGAAACATGGTTCTTATTTTGTTTCATCATAATTATATCAGGATTTACATGGTTTTTTTTTGGTATAACAATGCCAGAAAGTGATCAACATAAAAAATTGGTTTTATGTTTAATGAATGCCTGGGCCGTTTTTATTGGAATATCTGCAAATAATAGACCAAATTGGACACCACTTCGTTTATTTTTCATAATGTTAGCCATTTATGGTTTAAATGTTACAACAATTTATACATCGAAATTAATATCAGTTTTTACTGAACCAACTTATGAAAATCAAGTGGATAATATCAATAAAGTAATTGATTTAGGTTATCCTATAGGTATAATTTATGGTGTTTTTCTTTTTTTTTGAAAATCATTTCTAGTAATTAACTATATTTAAATCAAATCATACCATTTAGGTGGTCCAGAAGAGTGCCATGATTGGTTTAATAATAATTATGATGAAGATAGAATTATATATAATTTATATAATTATACAGAAAATTTTAAATTAACATTACGAAATTTGAAACGTGTTCGTGATAATGAAATTGTGTTATTAGTAAATCGTATCTATGTAATTGGTAATGAATTTCGTGAACATGTCTTTGCACTACCAGGAAATGTATTTTCTAATCCATTGGAAATAGTTGCCGAAAAGGGTAAAAATAATATAATACATATTTTCAAATTATTATACGAGTATAACAAGTTTTGTGTAATTCATATAGGATTTGTTATGTTAACAACATTTAATTTATTAATAAATAAAATGAAGGATTCAGGATTAATTGCAAAAATTTATACAGACTTTTTATACAATATTACGATTCACCATTATATTACAAATAGAGATGATATTGAAGAAGATTCGCAAATTGTTTTAACCACAGATCATTTAAAGGGAGCATTTTCACTTTTAATTTTTGGATTCTTATTCAGTTTTTTACTATTTTTTATTGAAATGTTAACTTTTTCAAAGTTTATTTTAAGGTGGAAGAATCAATTATATAAGTTATGCATAAAATATTGGAATAATTTATTAATTTGGATGAAATTTAAAGAGGTAAAGAATAAAGGATATAGAACCAAAAAAGGACATAATTCAAATGCATAACTGAAATTGGATTTTATGAATAAGAAGCACATATATTTTTTAAAAAATTTTAAATTTAATTTAGAAAAGATTTGCCATGTAATAACACATTAATAATATTATATA
>JANSTX010023117.1:0-15619 GCA_027564355.1 Penthetria funebris | reverse complement strand
AAATGCCAATAATTTAAGAATTAAAAATATATTGTTACCAAAAAAGACGACCATCGAATCATTCATGTTGTGCTATAACAAAATATTACCAATGTTCAATTTATTTATAGATTGGAACGTTTTAGCTAAATATTTCTTGACCTCGTCATTTGCCAACTTAAATTGTGTCATTTATGGACGCCTTTCTCATTAATTTAAAGGTATCGTATTACCCAATAGATAACTATTGATATTCAAAATAATTTAATCAAAACTAATATTCAAATTAGAGTGATTATGGGAACATTGATTTAATAAAATGATAATTAAATATTATAAATTTAAAGATCCTATTTATTTAATGAGTGTTTTAAATGTACAAATTAAATAACAATTAATTTAAATGAAATGTAGAAATAGATAAGGTCGGATTATTTATA
Organism: Penthetria funebris; assembly: GCA_027564355.1. Classification (NCBI taxonomy): domain Eukaryota; kingdom Metazoa; phylum Arthropoda; class Insecta; order Diptera; family Pleciidae; genus Penthetria; species Penthetria funebris. The sequence goes on along the minus strand of JANSTX010023117.1, from coordinate 15,200 downwards.
AGGGAATTTTTTTTCATAAATTTTAAATAAAAATTCCATGAATTTTCCTATTAATTATTTAATTGTTAAATAAAACTATTTGCATTTAAATTAACTATATTTTTAATCGATATATTTTAAAAACACTAACTTATCATCATGTTATCAACATGAGAGTGAATAAAAAGAAATTAAAAAAAAGTCACATACTCTGTTTTTTTTTTTTTTTGTTTTTTTTTTTTTGATTAAAATTAGACTTATTAAATAATTTATAACAAATTTTCACTGATAATTTTATGTATAAAAAAATAAAAATAAAATAAATAATAAAATTATATCATGTTGTGTGGTCTGATATTCTTTGATCATGATGGCATAAAGACGATTTTTATATACTCGTTTTGAATATTAAAATATATTCGCATTGAATTAATAATAATATTTTGTTGCTACCAATTTGTTTTAATTTTATTTGATTAAAAATGAGAGAAAAGAAGGTAAATGTTAAAGTTTGTAAGAATTTTTATTTTTTTCTTTTATAATATTAATTCTCATAAGCGTATTTAATTGTTAATATAATCTTATTCCTGTAAAGTGTTGAATTTAATTTACTTTATTATTATATCATAAACAATTATTTTTTTTTTTTTTAAATGTAATTGTATTGAAGCATTTTTATCATTGATTTAATGTTAACGTTTTAGTAGTCATACAAACCATTTAGTATAGACACACAAGATTCAAATAAAAAGCTTTAAATATTCGTATCATAGACAAATATGTGTAAATATGTTAGTAACATTGCCCTTATTACGATAATTTAATTACAAATTAAAATTTTTATTTCTGCAAGTATGTGATGAGATTTGTGCAAATTACGATAACTTGAGGTTTGCAATGGAAATATCTGATGTTGTTTGATAACATGTTTTCGATAAAAAGGTTCAAGCCATTGATCTAATTTTAAACCTACTCTTAATTTAATTGTATCAATTCAATTAAGCAAGAAAATCAAATTTAAATCGTTATATAAGATTTTGTATTTTCTTTTGTTGGAAAAATCTTGTTGGACTTACTATCATTACCATTTTTATTCCAGAAATATTCTCACACACATCATGGACTATTATTATTTGTTTTATAAATAAGAATAATTTCTTCAATGAATTGGGTTTTTTTTCCCTTGATAATTGCGATAAAACAATGCTCTTTTGATGTCTGACAAATATAGGCATACTCTTACATTGCAATCATCAATAATTTTACTATGTAGTAATCAAATCGAATGATTTACAAAAGAATATTTAATGTTATAATAAAATAATAACAATAATAATCTGATCTATCGAGAATGAGGTATAACTAATCGATTAGACATTGGAATTGCTACTGTATTTATGGTAATTGTTTTGTAATATACCAGTTCACAGTAAGCGGTAATCTTTAAAAGAATTGCGGATGACAGTTCATTCATACCGCGAAGTAGAATGAAATTATTACGTTTTGTTTTTTTTTCTTCATTCTCACAAAATATATGTAAGTAGCATACCAGTATATATATGAACATAACTTAATCATATTAAAAATTAACATCTCTTTTATAAATGATCATTGTGTTTTTGTTGTCTGCAGACCCATGTTAACGCCAATCATCAATACCGTATTTATAAAAATACACTAGTAAAACATAAAATACAATTGGATATACAAATATTAATTTAAAATGATCAAATTAATCAAAATGATTAATTTAGTTTTGTAAACAGGTGGAATTTGTTTTCCCAACTATTTTTTTTGCCATTAAAAAGAAAGGACTATACATAAGTATAATTATGTATAAAAATTTATTATTAGACATATTTTTTTATTCAAATTTTTTATTGGTGGTGAATGGAGTGCAAGATTAAAATCCAGAAATTTCTCAACATACTTACGGTACCACCAGGAATGTGAGCACAAGATATGTTAACTATAGCCTGTCGTTTTGATCAAAAATATGTGCATTTATGTTTTGATTTAGGATTATGATTTCCTATAAAAATACATTACACTATCGATTTAATGAAATATTTGCTAATAGACTAACTAAATATTTTACCATAATATTAACAACTAATGTATTCTTAAAGTCTATATATAAAACCGTTCATCAAAAGTCTTTACTATAGATACCGTGTCTATATATGCGCCCATGAGTATTCTCAATTCTGTTCAAAAACTAAATCTGCCTAAAGTTTTGATGTCCTGATACAGATCTTCAAAATTTTAGTAAATTTTGAGAATTAGTCCACTCTATAAATAAATTGTTCTAGATACTTGCTAAACTGATAGTCATGTACTTTATGTTCCACATCGATATCGAGTCTATATATAAAATCAATATCTTTCATATAGATACCGATTCTATATAATAGCGTTTCAATATTCACAAATTGTTATTCACAAATTTTATTCAAATATCCTGCAAATTTTTTCGTTCTCTTTCCTCATTTGTTTGTATGGGATCGTGAATTTAGTTTACTAAAGATGATGATACATTAGGCAGTGGTGAAATGCAGCCAGAAGAGGATATGGGACCAACCCAAAAGTTGGATAAGGAAGCAGAATTTTACTGTTACTAATCCTACTGCACAGTATAAGAGGAGGCATATGTTAATATAAAATTCAACGATTATTTAACTACAAGAAATAAGATGTGAATCAACTTTCCCACAAATATAACCAGAAGACAAATAAAGGGAATCATTAAAACTTTACATTAACATACGTGAATAAACAAGTCGCTTTTTTTAGTTGCAACTATTTCTTTATTTTTAATATGCTCTAAAAATATTTAGTGTCTGTTATAAGAACAAAATACATAAAATTTAATTATATTTGCAAAAGCTCCACTCCATAACCAAATTAACATCCAAAGGGCCAAAAAAAATATAAATAAATGGGCATGCTTGGCGCCACTATACACAATAATAACATAGAAATATGAAAATGACAATAAAATAACACAAAATACTCACTGAATTCCTTATGATTATGCACACAATATTTTTATGATCCAAAACGATCATAAAAAAGATATTTATGCAATATGCATAAATAGGTATGTAATTATGAGAGTAAGCATATAATGTGCAATAAAAATGAAAACCATATAAATTACAAGTATGCAAATTAACTGCATATTATTTGCATAACGCATAAATTATGGTGTGTAAGCAACTGTGGTAACGAGACTTATATAGTTTTTCATGGGATAATAATGTAGTGGATAGTTGACAGAAGACGTATGCAGGATGCGATCAATGTAACACATTGATCGCTTAATGCGATTCTAATGTGTTTTTTGAACATTGAACCTATTGTACTATTAAGTCGATTCCCCGAATTCTCGATTTCTCGATCGAAATCCAGGAGTTCGCAGAAAACTAGTTACGAATGAGTATTTTATGTTATTTTCTTATTCGTCGTTTAAATTTGTTTTAGGTATTGTCGTCCACCATACCTTAGCTCAGCTAATGTGGTAACTATATTAAATACTATGATGAACAAAACTACAAACATAACTGAAGATCACGACTCCTAGCAACATTTTCTGTATTTTACTATCATAAATACAAATAATGTAATAAATGTCAATGCACAGAACTGCTGAATATTTTGAATGTATAAAACAAAATTCAACTCTATAGTTATTGATCCCTTTTATGGACTTTTAAAACATATTATTCCTGATAACACATGTAATAAACAACATTGGTAACAATAACATCTATCGCATTCTAATGTGTGGCAAGAAAATAATAAACCATTTACCAATAAATGTGATGTTTGCATACATAAAATGCCCATAAGGTATGGGGTCGCGTATGGTAGTACCCATTCTATTGTACCTTTTTTTTTTCAAAATCATTGCCTCAAATTTATTGAAATTCAATTGAAAATCATTTTCCCAGAATGTTATGTCCATATGTGCATTGAACCAAAGTTATTTTTACAATCGGTGATACATTCAGGAAAACATTTATATTCGAATCCGTATGTATATGCTATAAACACTGCATATATGGAATGCAAACGAAAGGAAGTTTTATATCCTGCTGTGATAATACGTGGTTATAGAGAATTTGTATTTATCCAATATGCCAATTAAATAAACTAGAAAGTATATCTCTATATTTATAGAACATTATAGATAAAAGAATTAGATTTTTGTTTTTTATTTAATAGTTAAATGTACACAATGTTTTTAGTAGGGGCTATAAAGACATACTCGTACATATAATTTTAAATAAAAATATTAAAAAAAATATTTGTTAAGAAAAAAAGGAGTTAATTTACAAGTATATAGAATTATACATTGAGGGACACGTCTTATATAAATCATGGGAATTTAAAATTGAGTTGCATTTCTTTTTATGGGAATTGATTTTATTTGACAAGCAAGATGATAAATTTTATACGTAGGGTTTTATGGGATACAAATTTGTGTCACGACAGTTATTCATCAATAATGTCATACTTTACTGTGTATAGGAGCAGAGGGCATCAATTAAAAAAAACCGCCATGTTTACGATTTCTATAGTTCAACTGCATATATTGTCAATGTCCAGTCAATGATGTCGCAAGAGAAACATCTTGCGACATCATTGACTGGACGGCTATACGTGTATAATTGAATTAAATTCATTTTGATACTCTAATTATAGTGATTTTACTATTCGACAATCTCAACAAATTCTCATTGTATTTGACAGATTCATAATTTGCGTGTACGGAAATTGTTCACGATATTTTTGATTTGTAACATGAAAATTATATGTGGAAGAGAGCTACAATTTTACTAAGTATTTAGGCTCTTTTGTAATCATCCCGATTTAGGTTCCAACTGTGGAACTTCCTCTAATAACTATAGATTTTCAGGTCCCATAACAACTGTGCTAACAACTATCGATTTTTCAATAAAATGCATGAAAACAGGAGTAGGGCTACAATGTTACCAAAAATTTAGTTTGGTTCGAATTGTATCTCCGCTGAATCTGCAGATCTACTGGATTATTAATATACAACATTGTTAATCCAGTCAATTTAAAGTTCTACATGAACAGTATAATACGTGAACTATCTATAGCATCATACATCTGCTACATATTCTGCTGGTATTATAGCCCTGTTTGCATTTTTGTTGCGTAATAGCTGCAGTTCCGAATATTATCATTAGAATGCAATGAACTTGTATACAGTATGATATATTCAACATACTAATAATTTATTTAAAATGCATTAATTATGGTGCGTTTCTTTTTCTCCTTAAATTTATAACTTAATAAATTTGATTTTGAATAATTAAAAAAACATAAAAAAAACACACACACAAAAACATTTCAGTATCTTATTTTTTGAATGCAAAATGAATTGCGTTTGAAAACATATGTATCACAGCGGGGTTTTCCTTTCAAATTAGGGTTTACAGATTACCAAACATCCTTATTGTATGCATATGTGCATGTGCATTAACTACATTACTTTATAAAATTTAGGAAGGAACTATATACGATATAAGAATACATTTAATTCTTATTGTATTATTGAATACTATGGATACAATTTTATGTAATTTGAATAGGAAAGAATATTTGGTTACGACACACGATAATAGGGTCAAAGGATATATATATATATATGTTTATACAGTTTGTTACTACCATTAGACATAATATATGCGTATTTAATTTTTTAAAACAATTTTTCTTGTACCTCGATATATTTCGATATATTTAAAATTTGCAAGTTGCATATGTAACTTTTGAAATATCTTTTAAACCCAACACCGTATGTCAGAGTCGTGCTACCCTTAAAGATGTCCTTATATCTGTTTTGTATATATAATCACAATATGTTCGATGAAGAAATATTTCTTTCAACGATACAGAAATTTACTTTTTTTGCAGGCATTTTACTGTCAGATTTAAGATGTGATCATTACATAATAATTCGTTATTAATAAAAATCTAAAATAAAATTCATGAAAACGGAACCATGTGGAATAACTGAATTGATCAGTACAGTAATTAACCCAACAGTTTATTTTATTCCTTCTGCTGGGTAATTACTGTACTGATAAAAACTGTTAATATTAATATTAATAAATAGAGTTTAACATGTTAGCACTGGTGCTCTTTGATTGAGATACCTATTTATCATGTGATTTGTACAGTATTTTTAAGGTTCAATTCAATTTTAAATTAAATGTGAACCTTTGAAATGAAAGCGAAGTTGCTGATTAAAAAATCTTTGTTATACTATATGTTGCCTATTTTTTTCTAACTTCCAGAACTCATGTAACAATTTCCAAATTGGGTGCCATCCCAAACTTCAATTTATATTTCGAAATTAAATCGAATTATTTATGACTTTTAAACTTAAAACTATATTAACAATAGGGTTCTACGAGTAATACGAGTCTAATTAGAAATGTTTATATTTAATTATTTCCGCATTATATAAAATATATTTTTTTGTAAGAAGACACCCTAAAAATGATTTGTCGATAGTTTACAGTGTTTGCTGTAACACAAGTTTGAGTCTATATATATATATAATTATACTTGACTTTCAAATATTACACACTTAATTAAGATAATTTATGATAAAATTAAAATGGAAAGAAGATGTACTTTACTGACTTTCAAAAAAAGATCAACACAATTTTTTTTTACTAAAGTTGCATCTTATTCTAATGTTTAAGACATTCATTCACATAAATCATTTTGGGTGGTTGGTTAAAAATATGATTTATTTATCGTAAATTTTGTTTATGACTTACGGAAATAACGTATGTAGACGCATCGTATACCTAAGTTAGACTATAAGACTTAAGAAACTGAAATGATATAAATGTTAAATTAAATAAATATGAGAAATGTGAATGAATACTTAAATAAAAAGTCATAAAAAATGGGTGTAAAATGCTGGAAATGCATCCATTCAAACATAAATGTTGAATTTCTTACAGGCAACCTATTACAACCTATTTAAATATCCAATCATTAATGATTTTTTCCACTCTAATCTTACAGATTATTTGGTACACGAAGATGTTCAAGATGTTTGGCATCAATAAGTTCCTCAGAATTAGTAATGCGAGCACGACACTTAGTTTTTCATGTTAGATGTTTTTCCTGTGCTGTATGCAATACATTGTTAACGAAAGGTGATCAATTTGGTATGCGAGATTCCGCAGTATTTTGTAGGTATGTATATAATATTTAATTAAGATATATTCTATTATAAATTATAAAACTTTGATATTTTCTATGAATTATTGACCCAATCTACGTTATGGTGTATAGTTTCCCTGAAAAAAAAAAAAGTTGAATATAAATAAAACTGACGTTTTAGTTTCCAGTTATTTAAACATTATTGTCCTTTGTATACCAAGTTGGTATACCCATCTTAACCGATATGATCGATAATTTTCAATGTATGAAGTTTTGCATCGTGGAGGGCTTGATGATATTTTTTACGTAACAATCACGTTTTAAAACCGGAATGTAGGAGTGATTTGAAGCTGTTGGCCAATTCTTGTGAACACTGCCGATTGTTCGTTGATGCCCTATATACTTCCACGTAGATTATGGGTTAGAATAATGCTAATAATATTATCTTGACATTCAAAAGTTATTATACGCTTCTTATGATGACCATATAATTCTTCTCATTTATAGTAATGTTTCTGTATCTAATTTTAAATTATTGATTATTGATTTAAAAATCAATTCCTTGATAATACAGTAAATGAATGTCAAAACTTTTTTCAATAATTTAATTAATAATAAAAAAAAAAAAAGAAATTAATTAAATAAATTATTTTTCTGTTTATTAGGTTACATTTTGAAATTTCTGTTGAACCACCCACAATAGCACCAACACCACTATCAATGTCATGTCAATATTCACAATTTAGTACATCACCAAATGGTCAAACGAGTCCAAATGAATCATCTCCAATGAAAGTTGGTGGCGGTGGTTTTTTTGGTACGACACCGCATGGCATTCCAGGATTACCGCAACCACCTAGACAAAAGGGTCGACCAAGGAAGCGAAAACCAAAGGATATTGAAACAATGACTGCAAATTTAGGTGAGAATTTAGTTTTTTATTTTTAAACAGAACAATGAAGTTGGCAAATAATATTTTAAGTTTTCTGAAACGATATAGAACTACCTTCCCCATGGTGCCCACCTAAAAAATGATCACAGTATTTTTCAATCAAATGACTTGTGATCCTGACCGAAATTTTAAGTCGGTAATTGTTTGTTTACTTGGTCTCAGCAACAAAAATTTTGTATCTGTGATAAAAATTTTAGGTCGGTAACTACATGCTTCGCAGTACAGTTGTGCAGTTTTTTGTAAACTTAATTTACCGTTATAATAGATTTAATTTTACATACTTCAGAACTACATTTATAATTGTATTTAATGTTTTGAGAAATTTTCAATATTTAATCGTATGCGCTTCCGACTGCTCCATTGTGCATTATAATACCATTTGTTTTGTACACACTTGTATGATATTTTAAAATAAAAAATAGTAAATAATACTCGTAATTTGAAGTATATAACTAAACTATTAAACAATGTCTTAAAAATAATGAAAGCAAATATATAAATATTGCATTTTTATTTGTTTGCATTTAATTGAAAAAGAGGGTAAGCATTTTTACGATTATTGATTTCTATCAATTGAACACGAAATGACTGGTCATTTTTATTATTGATTCAATCTGTTTAAATATTATTGTAACAAAAATTTTATTTTGTAATACTTTAGAAAATATCAATGGTAATTTTATAATGAAATGATTGTAAAAATATGATTTAATTAAATCGATTAATAATTGATAGAAACTTTCTTAAAGACTGAGTTACTTCTATTACTTTATATAAGAATTTGTAGTTATGCAAAATAACAAAAAAAAAAAAAAATCCATTTCAAAAACTAAATTATATAGCAAACATCAAAATAAAATTCATATACCTGACCGGAAGAATTTTAAAACCAATCTAAATATTCACTGTTTCTAGAGAAACATTAGATCATTTAAAAATCTCAGCTGTTGTTATGAAAGTTGAATTCAGTGAGTAGGCACTAACATATTTTACCAGTTTGTAATTTTAAAATCGATATAAACTCGACGCTCGGATATCTATTTTACAATTAACTTATCATTTCTGGTCTAATTAATCTAAAATCGACTGTTATTAGTATTAATATAGCTGTTATAGTGAACTTGAATAAAATCGATTTACAGATAGCAAAGTTCTGGAAGTTGGATTAGATGTTATAATTTATTTTACGAAATTTTTGAGTAGAAGTGTTATTTGAGTGTACCGATTGAGTTTGTTATTGTTATTTATTGTCAATGCTGGTATAAGGTACTTAAACTTATTTAAGAAATTTTTGTCTGTGTGTTCCATGTTAACTTGCACCATACTAGTATGTCGAACTCACGATCAAGTAAATATGCTCTAAATATTTTCTTAGGATCACTCTATTAACCACTTTCTTTACTACGAAATTTGACAAGCCGTGTCGACTTCAGACTACTTGGGTGTTCTATATTATGTGTATACAAAATTATGTCATTTATATAAATTTTTTTGTTATTATTATTTCCATTATTCAATAGAAAGTATAATGGGCAAATGACAAATAATTTGCAAGTAATATTTATCATTTTAATCAGAAACAAAAAAGTCCATCAATTAATTGTTGTCAATTTTGTCATAGTCTAATAAGTTTTTATAAAAATAAAAACTATAAATTAATATATCACAAAGGTAAATAAATTTATATTAAGAGAAACACCGAATAAATTTTAATTAAACAAAAATATAAAATTAAAATAAATATGTACGTAATTATTTAAATTAAATGAAAAATAAAGCTATAATTTTTAATGTGCGGTAATAAAATAAATTAAAAATAAAAATTAATGTTAAAAAATGCAGAAAAATAATAATTTCGCTACTGATCGATACCACTTAATCATTTAAATTTTAATTTGCAGTTTTCACTGCATGCCAGGAAATTAAATATACCTCTTGCGAAAACATATCCACCACTGCAACTGATATATTAAATTTGTGGTTAATTATTAGCTAATTTTATTTTGTTTTATTTGTTTATGGTGGTCTCAACCTTTTTAAAAATAAGTACAAAATTTTAAAATTAATTGAAATTTGTTAATTTATAGGCATTTATTAATTATCATGTAATTTATAATTAATTTAAAGTACCCAAAAAAATGGTTCATGGTGTGTACCACAATGGTGGTGGTGTGGTACATTTCTGGTTAGCTTAAAGTGAAAAAATTTGCTTAACATTTACTTTAAATAAATAAATTTTATTTTTATTTTTTTTTTAAATTACCAATATTTTTTTCTTTTACTCGATTAAAATAATTTTTTTTTTATGGTTTTTATTTTTTGTTTTCATTCTTCTTAAATTTTATTAGTATGAGAATTTATTTTATTGAACTGTTTATTATGCATATTTTATATATTTGTAAATGGAAACTTGAAGACTTTGTGTTTTTTTTTTGTTTTTATAAGATCAACTGACTGAAGAGGAGAAACATAAAGGTTCATAAGTAATGTTATATGTTTTATTATAATCGAAACATTTTATTTATGATGATGGTTTTTATTTCATTTTTATTACAAGTAATAAAAATCAAAAAAAAAAAAAAAGAACAAAATAACAATATCTGGTATTGATAAAAAAGAGATTTTATAGAAGAAAGTATATTGTTAAATCTCATACTTTATCACCATGAATAACGGCATCAGTATCATCATTATCTTGATTTTTTTAAAGCAATTTGTTCATTCTCGTAAATATCATTTTGGAACTTTATATTACAACCAGGAGTATTTATATTATGTGACAAGTGTTATAGTTGCATCTTCTTAGTATAAAATTCAACCAGTCCATTGCCAATCAGAAAAATCTGAGTACTATGCATTTATATCAGCGATCTCTATAGAACCATTTACCATAATTTTATCTCTAAAAGAGTGTAAGTGCTTAAATATTGTGCCCAGATTTAAGATGTGTTTATTCCAAAATAGTTTTACATTTGATGTATGTTCCGAGAGAATCAAAAGAAATTTCTATTAAAATTTATATTATAATCTGCAGTATAATATAAAATTAACATTAAATTCAACGCCTACTATAGAACACCCTCATGGATCACATATAGTTCAATTTAATTGAAAAACACAATGTACCAGATAATGTACCAATGTTTACACAGAAAAAAAAAACAAAAGACCTAAAGCGACGAACCTGCGTTGTTAAAATTTTCACAAATTAATGTAATTACAATTGGTTTGCGTAGTTTAAAGAACATGGTGTAATTGCATTTCAACTAAAATGCATTATGATGATCAGAGAAGTTTGAAAATTTTCAGAAAATGTGATCATGTTTGTATATTGAATTGATCGAACAATTAATGACTTCATAATTCCGTTTGAACTTTTTTTTGCCACTCTTATATATCGGTTGGTATACAAAAGGTTTTTTTTTTTTTTGACATTCACAGATTTTCTCACGATGACCTAAGCCAATAAATTGTGTAAATATTTATTATTTTATTGTAAGAAATTAATATGTAACTTTTATTATTTTTGTTTAACAATAAAAATTAACTTATAAAGTAGAAAAAAATTATATATACCCCCAAAAATTTTTTAGAAAAAGGGTATTCATTCTCTTTTCTTATTATTTCATAAATACAAATAATATAAAAGTATTACCAAAAAGAAATAACCTAAAATAATAAAACCATCATCATACGGCGCCATGGTTTTTGTTACCTTATTTAAAAAAAAAAAACTCAAGAAATCATAAAATGAAAATTTATTAAAAACTATGGCCATTGTTAAGAGAATAAAATCAAATTTTAAAATTTTTAGTAAATTTTTATTAAGTAAATATTACTACTTATAATGGCTTATAGTATTGTCTACCCTCAAAAATTATTAGGGTAATAATAAAAACAAAAAATATAATAAACAGCAAAACAATTCGTTTTTCACCATAAAATGTGATATGAGAGGAGTTACAACAAAAAAAAAATAATATAAAATTGGACAAAAAAAAAAAAAACATTGTTCATAAACTCGTAACTTTCATCATGGTGTATATTATAAAGTCTTCAGCGGCACTTAGTTTTCATACCTCGATGGACTTGAATATTTTTTATATATTTATGACTTAATTACATAGACAAGTCGTGATTAATTTTTCGTGTGAAGGTGTAATAAAATTCAACAGCAGGGAACCGATACACGCAAAGTGATATTATATACATACTCGATAGCAACATGATCTTTTATAGTTTTTCTTGTAGACAGAACAGACAGATAAAAACAATAAAATTTAGAAACTTAAGTTAAATTTCTAATAAATGCATATAAATAAATAAATATGTGAACAACATGTAGATGATTATATAGATAAAATTCCAGATAGGAATAGAAAAAAATAATAATTTAAAAAAGTTGAAAATTATGATTATGATAATGTTTCAAATGACCACATTTATACATCTTACCACCTGGTACCAGTCTATTTAATAACAGTCTCCAATAGCTTCTAATAATCTATGCGAATTCCAATCATCGATTAAATATTTGAATAATTTCGTCAAAGTGGTATGTAAACCCACATCTACTCACATTGATGGTTAAACATTTCTTAACTACATTCTCAAATAGGAGACTAATATAAATATATTTTTAAACATGATCAGACACCATATATAATTAACATACACAGTGAATGTATTTCCGTATGACTAGGTATCGAATATCTCACCATAAAGTACACTAAACTATTGAAATATTACCATAATATGTAAAATTAGGTAATTATTTAATTGATTTTATAATTTCAATTATCGATAACACCGCAAATTTATGATCGTAGTGCTCATATATTGTATAAAGGTCCAGATAATGATAATGTTATATTTGGATATAATTTTATTACACCCATATATTTGATTTCGTCAATTCTTGTCCTTTGAAGATCTTTAGGACAAAAATAGTTGTCCTAAGTGCAAATTGTTGACATGATAACCAGATTAATTTAACTACTCCGCTTTGCTTGACGATTTGTCAGAATAGGAAACATATTTTTCATCACAGATTTGTGTGTTTAAAATTGCCTTCTCAAGGTCAGTCACTTGTATTTGATAGCAAAAGCTTATCGTTTTGTAACCAATGTTGTGCTATAGGTTGCGACTTAATGTTACTTAATGTATTAAATATGATTATTAATTATGACGCAGTCAACATTTAGTTATTTATTAAGTATGGGAATTAAATGAATATTGAAAATATTCATTTCAACAGAACATCATTTCTTGTCCATTATTTTGTTTTCTATATATCGATAAATTTCAATTTAAATTAGAATTAACCATATTTTTAAATCATAGATTTTTTTCTTACAGATTTAAATTCCGAATATCTTGATTTGGGTTTTGGTCGTGGTGGTCCAATGAGTGCATCATCAAGAGCAAAACGTATGCGAACCTCATTTAAACATCATCAACTTAGAACAATGAAATCATATTTTTCAATAAATCATAATCCAGATGCAAAGGATCTTAAGCAATTGTCACAAAAGACTGGATTACCAAAAAGAGTATTACAGGTAATATGTGAAACTAAAATAAATATAAAAAAACCAAACACGTACACACAGTAAGGGCTATTTTATTTTAAATTAAACTGAAAATCTGAATGATAACATCCAGGCAGCATCAATACAGATAATATCGTGTCATATCCACACCGTATTCAATAAAAGGAATATAAAAATCAATAGCCACAACTACATCCCACTATTGATGAATTGTGATTTTTCCGATGAATGAGAACTTAAGTGACATATTATTACTGAAGACCAAGTTGTTGCATTAGTTATTCTCTATGAAACGACTATTCTGTACGCGAACTGGCTACTTTATGACATATTGACTATTTTATAACCAAATTTCAATAATCGTATTCAATAAACATAATCATATTTTCGAAACCTTTGGATCTGATTCTAATTTAATTGGCTCGCAGTGCATAATCTTGCCGCGCAACAGATTATTAATATATTTTCTAGTCAAGAAGTACGTTCGCGTATATAATGAGGTACAAAACTGTTTTGGAATTCATTTGACAAGAGTTGGTGATGGTGAATACGATGTGGAATCACACATACAGAATTTGCGGCAGGTATTTTAAATAATATGTGGAATGTGTCAGTTGAGACTATTTTTTAATACCGACGATTGGAGTTGTAGGCTATCATGGCTATCTTTACATGATTCGCCCGTTTAATGATATCGCAAGGATACAGGACTGGAATTCTCAGGATATCAGAATACTTGACCAAAAATAAATGACGCAGAACTATTAATAAATAATCTAGTAGCTGTAGTTGGATGTGGATTGAATTGAACTGGCTAGAAATCATGAACAATGACTGTTGATCAGTCTGACTACCATATAAACAAATAAATATTGTATAAAATTTTTATATTATTTTTTTCTGTTCAATTACAGGTATGGTTTCAAAATGCACGTGCCAAATGGCGTCGAATGATGATGAAACAAGAAGGTAAAAGTGGTGGTGGCAGTGAAAAAGGCGATGGACCCTTAGATTTAGATAGTTATAGTCATAGTCCATCATTTATGCTTGGTGTTGGTGGACCGTCAAGTCCAAATTCAATGGACTAACAATATAAGTTACGGCAATGTTTACTCGAATTGATCTCATTGCGAAAAATTAGTTAATTCAGCAAAACAAATTATAGTATAAATAAATTTTAATTTTTTAATTTAAATAATAAAAGATTTACTGCCAAAAATGTATAAATTTTATACTAATAAATTAAAAAATAAAAAAGAAAAATTAATAAAAAAAAAAAAATATAATTAATAAAAATAAAATAAATTAAACAAACTAAGTGTTAAATTTAAAAGTAAAGAAAATAAGGCATATAACACTTGAAAACATATAAATATGGTCTTCCTATTTATTTCCGTAAAAAAAAAAATAAATATAAAAATAAACTAAAATGTAAAAATTTGTATTTTTTTTTAAATAAAATTAAATAATAATATACAAAAGTTTAAATATTAAAAATT
>JANSTX010023106.1:0-15620 GCA_027564355.1 Penthetria funebris | reverse complement strand
ATATATTTGTAATTGATTCGATATTTCTTTTGCCGAGAGACTCTTCCAATGCAATATAAGCAAATTATCGTATTTGAAAGAATACTCATTTATGTTTATCTATTCTTTTTATGTGTAAAATAATAAATTGAATGTAATATTTGGAATAGGTTTAGTTCTTTTTATTGTTTTTGTTGCTATTTGTATCTTTAAATAATCAAATTCAATTATTTTTGCTTTTATTTTGCATCAAATGAAACCCCTCTTTCATTGTACATATTATTCGTATACCGTTATATAAGTTAATACAATTTCCAAGAAGCTGAACCTATAAACGATTCGTTCTTTTCATTTTTGTTGTTTTCTTGATATATTTTTTATTTTATTTTATTTTTTATTTTTTTTTTCATTATTTAGAGAGTCATATAACTTGTATAAATGTTTATGTATAAACTACACGTACACTTAGTTGGGTATCGAATTTGTTCTCATCTCTTTCACAGAATTCTGACCTCAAAGAAGATTTCTCCTGTACATATTATAATTAACTGATCTGTCGTTAATATAAAAAGAAACAGCAAAATTTCAATGTATTTTATTATTACATATATGTATATACAACTCCTATACTTTTGTTGAATTATACCATCTAAAAGATTGTGGTGTTGACGACGAAGTATTGTATAAATCCCATTACTATTGAAATAAAATTCATTTTTAGTTCTGTGTTCTAGCATCTCAACTTATTCCTTCCTAAGAAATCTAAATTCTTTTTCGAAAAAGTATACTCGTATTTATCATCTATCACATCTATAAGTACAGAAAAAGTTAGTTGGTAGAAGTGAAGGGAAATCGTGATCGAAAAATAATGTGATAATATAATAAAGAAATTAATTAAAAAAAAAAAAAACAAAAAACAATAATATACAGAAACAAGTTTTTTGCTTTATTATTTTTTTTTTAAACACACATATTAATATAGTATTCGATTAGATGTGCTTCCGAAAATGCAGAATACTACAGTCCTTAAGGACATAAATTTAGTATTAATTTTTTTTATCGATAACACTTTTACACGACTGTAACTTAAAAGTAACAACTGATGCTGTAAAAATTCATATATTAATAGAGATCTCATTTGGCAATCATTAAAATCTCAAATTGTTCCTCAACTATATGATTACTGCTGTCAAAAATATGTATATAAATGCTATCTTACATTTTGCATCCGAACAAATTGTCGAACATCTAACTCATTCAATCAATTCAAACGTTGGTCTGCCATTAAATCCGTAATAAATCTTTATAAATATCATGCAATATATCTTTCTGATAATTATAATATCTCCTCTTCCATGTACTATAATACAGTTTCTTCTCTTCCATGTACACTATATTATTTGCATGATGATGTATATAGTTTTCATATAGGTGACAGCCAAATTGATCTATGGATAACAAAATAATAATATTTCCTAGTTTTGAATAAATTTTATGTGAATTTCATATATCATATTTTTGAAAGTCATGAAACAAATGCATTGACTTTAAGAATATTGAAAATGATGTGGTCGTTAGTGTTGTACACTTGATTATTGCGGTGATTCAAAATTACTTGGAACAGATTAAATGCATAATAGAGTCATTAAATCTTTTTTGTATATAGAGCAATTTGTACGTCGTGTAAATTCAATCACTCATGCACATACCTTATACGAATATTGTTTGTTGTATTTTTTTTTTGCAATATTTTGTAAGTTAATTTGTTTATTCTGTTGTGCACTCATTATCCAGTTCCGTATATTCACCGTTCTTAATATGCTTGTAACATTAAATGTTGACCAATGTTGGTGAAATACTTTCCGTCTAGCTGACATACACATACAGATATACCTTCTGGTTAACACTGATCACACTACAGATTCCAATCGTTTCCATTGATTCCACCATGTGAATGTAAAGATTGGTTGAATAACGTGTAGATTTTGAGTCGGTCACTTCATTCATCATCCTTCTTATTGTTTAGGTATGTCTATTATTCATTGTTTGTAAATTGAAATAATGTACATTGGTCAATTAGGTATATTTATGGTGCTGAATATCTGAATTGTTCTGTAAATAATGGCAAAAATGTGTCGGTATGAAACATTTCAGTATAAATATAAAGTTCATAAATTAATTCAAAATTAGAGAAATTATTTTATATACGACGACGAGTATAAACTGTGAAAAAGATATAAAGCATTCACTACTTTATAAATGAGGTCAATCAAAGTGCAATCTTATTATGTAGTTTAAGTGTATAATACGAGTATAATCGTTCGTGTAAATACTATGCAGTTTTGTACAAGTTAGGAATAAATAAATTTATTATCTGATAATATGCACTTTTTTTTTGTTTTTTTTTGAAAAAAAAACAAAAAAAGTTCATAAATTTATTATGAATTGATGAACAGAAACCATAATCGCATAACAAACATTAACAATAATGAAAATGCTTGATATATAAAAATATCATACTATGGTACTATTTGATTTTAATTTCCTTGTTAATAAAATGTTTTATTTATTTCCTATATTTTTTTTTTTTATTATTCAATTTCAATTGAAATCTATTGTTCTTGCTAATTAATAAAATTTACTTGGAACTCATAGAAGAAAATTACAACTGTAAACACAGACTTATCCGCGAGAATTGCATCGTTTCGATACATGGTGCATATAATTGAAAATTTATTATTATACAATGAAGACAGAAGAGCAATAACAATTATTTGAAAAAAAAAAATATATATAATTGAGGTTCACAAAAATCTATATTCCTTATTAAATTGAGTGACCCTGGCCATTTCTAACAAATGGGAACAGTGTAGACTTACTCGTCTTCTGCATATTAATATTGTACAGTATGTATTTGCATTTGCAATCGAAACAATACAACTATAAGGTTCGATGCCTATAGGATCTCGCAACTGTGTTGAAATGAATGGAATAAACCATATGGTTAATTAAGGGTATTTAACTCTTAGGATATGAACATGTATAAATAAATATATGATCAATTAGTCTAAAACTAACCCATACTAACACTTCAGCATGGTGTCCATACGTAAACGACATATCGGCTATATTGTATAACCAATAAACATGAAATTCCCACACACATTGATATTGTTGTGAGTAAAAAGCAAATAAATCTCTGTGGGATTACATAAAATTGATCGACAATAGTTGTCCATGTGAATGATCTACGAACCTTAAATTTGATACAATGTATCCATAAGTTGTGTGGTGGAAATAACGAGCTATCAGAATGACCTATGTTGGTGTCATAATTGAAGAAATAAAGTTCATGAACAATGCAATTCAAAATTATTGTTTGAATGCATGATAAATGGGTTGACTATACAAATAAATGATGCAATAGTCATATGGGTACTAGCTGATCTTTGTCCTTTGTTCGTCTTGTATTTTTTTTTTTATATAGTTGCTCAATACGTTAGCAGTGGATAGCGTTTTTATAGCTTCCTTTCTTTTTTTTTTTGTTATCCGTAATGGGTTGTATTCTATTATACAAACATTGCCATCCGTCAGTGATTTATCAAACGTTTACCAGTTCTTAGCTCGTATTGGCAAATAGAAGTTCTTTTAATCTTTACATCTCAACACTTGTATAATTATATTGGGTACCTCAGGCTCTAAGTTTTTTGATTTAAAAAAAAAAAAAATCTCGTTATTCCTATTTATTTATTCTGAATTTTATGATTCAAGTGTAATTGTGTTGATATCAAATTTCTATTTTCGTTCTGTAATAAACCTATCGATATCTCTGTACGTCCCACACATGTAATAGTGTTTTATTCCTATTATACCTTGTCATGTGAAACACTTTTTGATGGCACACGACCAGTTTGTTTTGATTAATATTTTTTTAACTTTCATTGTATGAGCCGCATTTGTATATCCTTTATGATATTGATTTTTGGACGTTGGTATATATCAGTCACAGTCATAGAATGCAATCATCGGGCAAACTGATTTAGCCTGTTTGTTCTATTTTATCTATGTCAATTAAGTGGTTGCTTTAAACCTTTAAACCTTTATAAAAATTAATTTTATGTATCCATTTAATGTGTAATTGTTGTTGGACAATATATTCCATTAATTACGTTTTTTTTTTTTTTTTTTTCAAAAAAATTTGTATTCAACCGTTGCTCCGCAGCTCCATTTCAATTTCGATTATAGGACACATTGATTTATTTCTATTCAACAATTTAATTGTTAATTGCATTTTATTTATTATTTTAATAAATAAAAATAAATCCATGATTTTACTGATTATTTAATGATGTTTATAACATACATTTTTTCTTTTTTTACATAACTTATTATAATTGTGTATATAAAACAAAAAAAAAAATTTTGTTTAATAAACTTTCTCTTTAATATTATATTATGTTTTAAATTTAATTTCATTACAAATTTCTTTATATTTTTGTTTTAATGATGGATATGCGATATACTCGTTACTCTCCATCTACACTCTTGTCTTTGGATAAAAATTTAATTCTTTTAAAATAATAAAAAAAAAAAAATATTTCTATAAATTAGAAAAAAAAAAAAAAAAAATTAAATACAAAAATATTACGAAACATCCTGTACTGACTAAATTGACATTGAACAGCACATATAGAAGAAATCGAATAATGATTATATATATTCATCTCATTTACTCACACGCTTGTAATACATAATTATTAACCGCCATTTTTATTTATTTTATTGTTCACACACACACACACACACACATATATACATGTTCAAGAATTTTACAGAGAATTTAAATGATTAATCAGTCTTTCTCAGTCTCTTTTATTTTAAAGTCGCATAAAACGCTTGGCTTGGGTTTTTTGCGTCACGAATTCAGAATTACTTTTTCATTGTAAAATTAAAATTTATTACTAGTAACATCATTACATTTGAAAAGATATAAAAATATATAATAATAATATTAAAAAAAAAAAACAATTATTTATCTTGTGAGAAATTAGTAGTATTGTAAAAAAAAAAAAGAAGTGTATTTTAGTATTTCTGTGAAGAAAACTTTTGCAGAATTTATTGAAGAAAAGAAAACTAGTGTTTTTTGGTGTATTGTACAAACAACAACGCAGACTCAACACACAAAGAAAACGTAAAATATTTGAAAAAAAAAAAAAAAAATTGGTGACGCGCTATCATTAAAACGCTTTATTTCCAATTTCCTTGTTATTTTATTTTATTATTATTTTTTTTTTATTGATTGCTGGTAAATATTATCAAATATTCAAATTGTTTGGTAGAGTTCTATTTAATATTTAATAAAATTTACGTTAAAAAAGATTATTAAATTAGAAATAAGAGAAAAAATATATCGATTTTTATTACCATTTCATTACATAAATTGTTGTATAGTGTAAAGTATTCATTTAAAAAAAAAAAATTTTCTTTTATGTTTTTTTTTCAAACAAGGTGAAAGCAAAATACAATATAAATATAAAAAAATTATTCAAGGGTTAATTTTTGTGGTAACACAAATATATAAACCTTTAAAAAACAAAAATGTTCCGTCAAATTCAACAATTACCCGAATATAATGAGTTTTGTAAATTGAAATATTTTTGCAATACTAGGAAATAATATCCATTCTTTCTTATTCCGAGTAATTTTGCTAATTGTTTAGTTATTTTCTTCATTTTTCTTGTTACCATGAAATCCACACAGAACTAGAGACTTGTCTTTTTTTTTTTTTTTTTTTTTAAATTTCTATGTGAAAAACAATCAATTGCTTTACAAAAAACGGCAAAGTCCTCATCATCAATGTAATATGACCATGGATTATTTATTGTGAAATAGACAACGAAATAATATTAATATTTGCTATTATTTCGTATTATATATACACACATAGTTACAAGAATTGTTTTGTTTAACGGACAATATTTGAAAAAAAAAAAAAAAAAAAAAAAAACATTTAAATATGCTTTGGCGGGAATTTATGAATGTTTATCTGCTAAAGAGTGCTGTCCTTACAAATAAACTGCTACTCATTCGGTACGAAAATTCCAATTTACAAGCACAAAAATATTAAATTAAAAATATTTTTCTAAACATTTTATCATGTTGAGAATTTTTAATTTGTCCATAGACAGAACTTACCATCAAATGTCAGCATTTAAATGTACTTTGGGGGTTCAAATGCTAGAAGGTATAATTGTTGGGGAATATAAAAAATCCGTCCAATCACGAAGTTCACATTTCTACATTTCTTTTTAAGTTTATTATATAATAATTTCTTTAATATGAACATATATATTTAGTGATTTAAATACCTATGATATATAATAAAATGAGTCATGATATTACTGATTAATTTTGATTTTTACATATTAATGATTCATCATATCAATCATTGAATCAACCGCATTGCATCAGTTGCAAGTTCTATTTTATGCTAGCATAATTTATTAAGTGTTTAAAAAAAAAAAAAAAAACAACAGATAATATTTCTTTCGTTTAAATTTCATCCTATATTTCGATTGTTTTGCCATTAAAATTTGAATAAAATCAACAAGTTTACAAATATTATATGAGCAAAACAGTTGTGTTGGTCAAGAAGTGTCACATAAAACAGCTGAAGTAGTTTGTGCCATTTTGTTTTGTTCGTTTTTATTCACAAATAAAGTAATTATTTTTATTTTATGATACAATTTAACAATCATATTTTTGTCTACATTTTAAAATTAATATACCAACAAGAACCACTTATTCGTGTTCTTATTGTTTGGCGAGTGGTGGTGTTCCAAAATGCCTGTATTGTTTTGATTGGATTTATTTGATTATTATCTAACAGTAGGCAATCCTGTTTTCATAAAAAAAAAAAGCCTTTTTATTCACATTAATTTATCTTTGTGAGATATAACTACTATCATTGTTGTCTGGTCTTAGGTAAATATACTATATCAAGTTCATTTAAATTTTTTTAATGTTATAATTTGATGTCATTTGATTTCCATGAGCATTGCAAATTTGTTGTTGCATATATTAGCCTTGGTAATGTGTGGTATAAGTTGTAAACACTATACTAAAATATTGATTAATTCCAGTATCTGTATATGCTTCGGCACGATTCGCTTTACACCTTAAACTTGAACAGAATTGTATCTTCCACACATTTTCCACTGTGTACCGTCCGCACAACTTTTAAGCCAACAATAATTTTAAATAATTTACAATTTTCTTTTTACTATACTAAAATTCAATTCGTTCAATTGAAAATTTATTACTAACCAGCAAATGAATGCCACTATAATCATGAACTTATTTCCATAGATATTCTCCTTTTATCTGTTTCAAGTGTAGTGACTGTGGTTGATTGAGCCGTACATTTTCTGAACTGAGTGCCAACACTATTAATTGTTTAAAACTGTTGTTTCTCTTGACTGAGGAGGCTCATTATTTCGAAGAAATATTTGGCTGTACAGCAAAAATTTACCTTTAATGATTTTATATTTATATTGTAAATTGGATTGTTTTTTTTTTTTTTTTTATATAGTGAAAGTGTGTGGTGGACAACGGACTTGTCTTAACATTTTTAAACAAAAAGTAAACAAGAAAAAAAAAAAAAAAAAAAACCATTTCTTTGTTTAGAAATTCTCTTCAACAAATCTTTTTTTTTTTGTTGTTTTTCTTTTTTTTTTTTTGTTATTTTTTTTTTTTTTTTTTTTGTTATTTTTTGTTTTGAGTGTATTTTGTTTTTGATTGTACACATATCAAAAGAGCATTAAAAGAAGCAATTTATATAAAAGGCTTAAATATAATTTAAAAAGCAAACGAGAAGAAGAAAAATAACGATTATTTTATATAATATAATATAAGAAGCAACAAGAGAAAAACTATACTATAATTTTTAAATTCAGTCATTTCTTTGTTGTAGTACTGTACGTTTTTTTTTTGTGGTTATTATAACTTTGATTTTAATCGCAAATTAAGGTGTATGCATTCATATCTTCTGAACGAAACAGGTAATTTTTTTTGTATATTTTTCTTCTTAAATTTTTTTTCTAAAATTCATATATAAATATATATATATAAAGGCATGTGTATACATCCACAAAACATGCCTATATATGTAATTTATAAAGCCATCTTTCAAATTAGCCAACGTACATAAATTTTAAAATAACTGCTAAAATGTTGTAATTTTGACGCTCAAACAGGTGTTGTGTGTAGTATATTTGAAGAACATGGTGTTAAAACTTAAAACCTATATTAATGTAATGTGTATTTCTATATACCTGTTTTGTTTGAATATTTTGAGGGTTCATTTGTAAGCCTTGGATACTATTACATATGTAATAGTGTCGTTATAATAACGAAGAAAGTGGCAACTTTTTAACATGAAATGCTTTAAAGTAAATAAAATTGAAATTAACACTACCATACGACCGGCGATGTTTGTTGTGTACAAGAAGTTAAATGGACGTCAATAGTGTAGCGTTCAGTGCTTCTTAATTATTTTTTTTTTTTTCTACACAAATGTATATATCGTCAAACTTTACATTTAATATGTTCAAGTCTGTTTGAACTACTGATAGCCAAAGTATGTTCATGTTTTCTTGCATCTTTTCTAATATTTCAACTCAATTTTACGCATTACTTTGACCGTACCAGCTTAATTTATTTTAAGTGATTTTTTTTTTTTTTGTAATAGGCGCACTTGTTGAGTCCAATTGAAATACAAAATTAAAATTTTGTCTTTCAATGTTACTTCGGATGAACATTCTCATTTCTGGATATAAAAAAAAAAAAAATCAAGGAACACATCATCAGAAAGATAGTTCCATAGACGGAGAACATGTATGTTACAGAAATGTGCCTCGAAATTTAAGCGTGTGACGACCCCAAACGTGAATTCAACGGGTCAAACAACCAGTTTCATACACCTTCCCTATTTCAAGAGTCAATTTTTTTTTTTTTTTTTTTAGGTTCTTTCATACATTTTAAACATGACGGTAACAATAGAGATAATTACATTATACTCACAATAATTCAATGTTTTGTGTAAAAAATCGTATATTTGCGTTACACTAAAGTTTTGACAAGGAATAAGACATCTAGTTTGTTGGCGAGATATTTTTCACAAAGTCGACAAACATTACGCCAGACATTATCTTGTGTGGTCGAATGTGATGACATTATGTCGAGTAAATTTAGATTGAGCAGAGTCTGAAAATGTTAGTCGTGCATTCAATTGACGACCCAAAGGTGTGCATACACAATAAAAATTTTAAATGATCTTTGGGTTAATCAAAATCTTCTAATGTTTTCCAAAAAAGAGTTTATGTGAATAGATGACATATCAGATGTTACATTTAGCAAGTTTTTTGCTATTTTAAAGTTCACATAGTGATTATTGCACAAGAAACAAAAAAATATGAGTATTTCCCCATCATATCCTCCACTATACAAGTATATATACAGACCTTCAACATGATATTTACATTTCTTCTATTTTTTTTTTTTTTTTCTTTGTTAATTTTAAGATATATATTCTTAATTAATATTTAGCATTGAAATTTCAAATCAATTTTTATATTCATATACATTTATTGAGATCCACACATATGTTTAAATATCAATTAGTAATATACTAGTATATAATTCTATCTTTTATAAACAACCAAATTATCTCTAGAGATTGATTATCTAAATGTTATTGTCATAATCTTATACTATTCGTACATTAGTAAAGTTATAAAATAATTAAAATTCTACGTTTTAACTTAATACATGTATATAATTAAAATAGTGTCATTGATTTATATATTGAAGAATTTTTTAATTGATCTAAGAATATAAATTTTAAATTAAATATCTTCCGTTTCCGCATTTATAATTAATTATATCAGAATGTAGTATTTTTAAAATTTTTTTTTCTGTTTTGATTAGATTCATGTTTGACTGTTTTGAATGAAGCTGCACCGCTCACTACCATCTAGATCTTTGCTTAACATTACTTTTTTGAACACATAAATCAATTTAAAGTTCAACATTAATCAACTTTTGGTTCGATACCCGTCAGAATAAAATATAGGATTCGTACAAGTTTTGCAAAATATTTACTTTAATTACTTCCGAATTTGATTCAAATTTCTTTTCCACCTACATAATTTTTTTTAATATGCAAAATCTGAAGAATACTATGAATGAGAAAGCATTTCATAGTGTAATTTATTTTTTACTTTATATTAATAAGTACTTCAAATATCAGCTAGCGCGTACAAATTCAATCTGCGATCGCGTTTAATATGATATTTATTTGGATTTTATCAATAATTTCTTCAGTTAGTCACCACTTATTTTGAACGACGACCTGGTGATGTTATTGATATTTACTTTAACTTATCCAATTACCACAATGATATTTTGTAAAATTATAATTAATTATGAATTTTAATTTAATTGACAAATATTATTTATTAAGCATTGTGCTCTAGGGGATCTGTTTATTGTTTGCTTTACGATGGCTGTAAATACGAAACGAATTGCCATATGTGTCTGAAATTTTGCTTTTAAAAAATGTCTGATGGAGGAAAGAATCGTTAGTTTTTTTTTTGGTAATAACTTGCATATGCTCCTAGAGATTTTTAACTTCATAAGAAAAAGATGTTCATGTTTTTAGATGTTGAAAAGAAAGTATGATGATTTGATGAAACTAATTGACAAATTTCTAGGTTTTTTTTTTTTTTTTGACTAATACGTTTGATGTCGAACTTGACGTATATTTTTATGTAGGCTAATAATAAGATTTAATTTCCTTTTTTTGTTTTTCATGTGGTTGCAAAATATTTGTATAAATACATAACTGTATTTCCTAATTCATAATATTATTGTACGTCGAATAGATAATGAAAAATGTTAAATTTTTTACGATAAAAAGTATTATTTATCTATCTATACATAGTTTGTCTTGCTAAGAGATTACACGTTGATTTCTTATCACATTATATTATATTTATCATTTTTATTATATTAAGATAATTTATTATTATGTGCTTGTGCTGATGACTTGACAAGTAAAAGGTCTGGAGAATTATCTATCTGTCACATAGTTTTATCCTCAGTGCTAAAATTAACTGAACTGAAAGATGTTTAAAATGTATATACATTTTTTTTTTTTTTTGTTTTGTTGACGATTTAATGCACATATAATTGCAGTCAATGCATATGCAGATGCAATTGGATATTGTTGCTGTACAATGTTAAATATATAGTATTTTTTTTAGTATATACAATTGTATTTGATGATGTAAAGACTAATATCGTTTGCGTCATAGATAAACAACTTTTCTGTAAATTTTTTTTAATCAATAAAAACCATGACGCAAACTACTGATAAATTTATAGATATTATTATGAATTATTTATTTGTTTTGATTTGTGGTTTTTATTTTTTTTGTTTTCTATTAATTAAATGATGCGGTATGATGGCATTGGAAATACATATTTCCAATATTCGATTAATGATTTCATTAATTCACAAATATTATTGGTATTGTTGTTGGATGAACAAACTAAAAGCCTTGAACCTTGTTTTATGTATTTGAATTTTTTCTCTTTTTTCCTTCAATATTTAGAGGTAATTTGTGCAGAATTTAAAACATATGTGATTGTTTAGTGATTCAATCATGTGACAGTTGAGAATATCACTAAATTCCAGTAATTGAATAACTGATATTGATATTTTTATAGAAATCATAAATGTAATGATGATCTATTCTTAAAATATATGTCCTTATAGTAATGTCATTAAACAAATCTATGAAATTTGATTGGCTAAAATCAGAAGCTGGTTATTATTCGTAAGAGCAAATAATTCAATGGGCAGATATGAAATGTTATAATTAATTAATGTAATGTGTAATTAAATGCCGGTATTTTTTTTTTTTTTTTTGTAAAAACGAATTTGTCAAACTGTTGTCGAAACTGACTTTTGTGATGATCTTATGTTCGTTTTAACGGTTTCACTTCTTTAGTAATATATAAAAGTAATGTTTGAACTACTAATCTGGATAGACAAAATTTAAAATAGTATTTAAATTTTACAACATCAAACTGTTTTTTTTTTTTTTAAAAAAATGTCCATACAACACGCACAATTATTTTCAATTTCACTAATGTTTACAAATTAAATCACTGTTTTGATATATGGTCATATGAACATATAAGCATAACTTTATTTCTGTTTAGAAGCCACATTGAATTGTGCGTATAACCATTTAACATAATATTGTCGTTACAAACCCACATATAGTCTATATAATACATTTATTTATGTATATTATTCTTTGTCCAGGGTGTTACAATTATATACAATGTACCTGATTTTTATATTTATTTATTTAAATCCTCTCTGGTGACGCAATTAAACGATATTTAAGAACCTTTTGTCTTAATTGTTTACTCTCTTCCCCCATATGTTGTAAACTTCTTTAAATGTCATCATTTCGTCTTTACTTGTACATACCACATGGATGCATAGCAGTAACCGCGTTACTTTGCCATTTCAAATATTCATGTAACATCAAATATTTGAAGTTAAATGATAGTATATTGGTAAAACTAAGGGTAAAATTAGTATAATGGTAAACCAGAGTTTGGATCACATTGTAGACAAAATTTATTGAAGTAATTTAACTTGGGTTTGACAATTTTTTTTTTCCCAAATGAGAATGTGCTGCGGATAAAAATAATATCATCTTTTTCTTTTTATTTGTACTCTGTTATACTCTGTACTCTGTTCCGAAATAACAGACGATAATATATAAGTGAACATACTGAGTACCGTATGCAAAAATGAATATAAAAGGTTAATAGCCTTGTTCAAGTGTATTCTAGAACATAAAAAAAAACTATTTGAAATTTATCAAATGGAAAAAAATCGATCGAGTATAACCGATTGAATATTTCAATTGAGTAGGACGTGCATGTATCGCCTGTCAGCTAGTTTGTTCGTAAGGTGTTTCTTCTAACAGTCAAGAAACACGACATAAGCACCATCTTTTTTGTTTCACTTGCCATAACTGACATATTTAGTGATCATGATATCGGGTGACACCACGTATAGGAGGTAAAAAATGAGTCTAGTAACCTCGATGATAGTTAAACCACTTCATATTCGTCACATTTAATTGTAATTTTTAACATTTATTTATAATCAAAATGATTTACGATATACCAATAACTATATTCTATTTGCAAATTTACCGCTAAAAAATGTTATTGGCTAAGGTCACCGATGTACTGTAAATATAATCGCATCCTATATGTTACATATTATATTAAGCTATAAAACATTATGTTTGTTAATTAATTATCCATGGCATTCAAAAATATATGTATGACCCCGTAAATTGGCACGTTTTTAAAATTATTATTTTTCAAGTGCCCCATTCATTACAAATTACAAAACTTATTGAATTTTTAATTTAAATAATTTTTTTCAATTTAAATATAATATATAATTTAATAATAATTTATCCCATTTCTGTTATATTTAATTTTATATTTTGAAACAAATATTTGCTTAAAAATACGTATGGCATAAAATCTAGGTTGTTTACCTATTTAGAGACGGAAACAAAAAATCGGGAAAGCCATCTGCAAAACTGGTTTTTTTTTATTTTAACTGCGATTTTACAAATGTAAAATTTAGAAATAATTAAATAGTATTTATATAAACAGGGTGATGATTACTGATTTTGCAGAAGCAAATAATCATTATAATATATGTCATCATCTTAATCTTTAAACCTCAAGGACACATAGGGCGGCAGTACGATGTTCTTGCCAATGTACATAATGTAATATCAATTGTCAACACAAATAATTTGAAATTTTCCAACTGGATTATATAGTGATTGTTATACTGAGATCACTAATACTATGCAAAATATTCAGACAATTTTCATATTACATACGACTAGTATGTGGAAACTATTATTCTTTCGGAATATGTATTTCCGGATACCTGTATGTATAGCCTCTAAAAATTCAAATCAAATGTTCATAAATTTATTTATTCCAATCCTTCCCCAAACTGGCAATGTGTATCTACACCTTCATCATTTACATAATGCCATCACAATAAATTATTGTGATTTATGTTTAAAAACGAATTGATTTAACGTCTATAATGTGCTGCCCAACATTATAGCCATCAATCGACTTTTTCCAATTTAAAATTCCATGTACATGTGAGTAATGTCATAGTTTGAAGAGCTATAACTTAAGTATATTCTGCCACTGAAGGATATAACTACTATTATGCTATATAGGACAAATTATAGAATGCACCAGTGGCTTTCATTTCTTTGATCGTGTGTTATAAAAGCCTTATCTGTATATTTATTTTTAATTAAAACTATCACGTTTTTCTATATATATCATCATCACCTTGTACTCTTATTGTATTAAGTATTAAATTCTGGAAGTATTTTATTTTAAATCTCAAGAGAACAATTATTTTATATCATAAATTATTTCTTCATTATGTATACGAGTATTTATTTTTATTACATTGTTATTTGAAAGACAAAAAAAAAACCTAAGGTTTTCTTATTTAGATTAAGGTTATTTCACAGTAATTTTACTATTTAGAAGATTCAAAATTCTCTCGATTTTATGAAAGTTGCATTTCTTTACGTTCATATTAAAAATAATTTCATTTGATTTTATTTTATTTAAGTTCATCGTATTAATTTTATTTTATTTGTTTTTCTCCTTTTTTTAACAAATAAATTAACATATTTTGTATTATACATTAATTTATGTACAAAATGTGTGGTGTTGTAGTCATGACAATTACCTAATATCAATCTTTACAGTAAAATTATATAAAGGATCAATTATGTTACATAATTTGATGAATATTCAACATATATTTTAAAATATCATTTTTAATCATATGTAGTGTACAAACGATTTTACTAATCGATGAAACGAGATATATTTCATCTACGTTAATGCAGTGGTTAAGATGTTTACGTTTCACGGAGTTTTAACAGGCTTGATTCGCATGATCTTTTTTAGATCAATGATCATATTGCAAATTGGTGTTGAACGTTGTGCAATATTATTAACAAAGCCAACTTTATCAATGCTGATAAAGTATTAACAACTGTCATATGATTAGAAATTGTAGGTTAATATACTCTCTTCCCATATTTTATAGACTTCAATAAATAATTGCGTCGACCATATTTCTGTCGGAAACAAAAATGCATTGATGTTAAAGATAAATAACGCTTTGGCGCATTGAAAAAAAAAATCAAGACCAAGAATTGGAGACATTAACCCGATGAAGATGCAAAATGAACTTGCAGATGCATTACGAATTGATCAAACAATACAGTTATCAAATATTTTAAAACATTATGAATGATTCGAAAGCAAGTAAATTGGATGCCGTACGAATTGACGGCAAGAGATATCAACCGGAATTTTTTTCGCGGAGTACTCCTTCAGGTACCTCCCATGTATATTGTGCACGATAACTTCAGATTGCTTTGAGATATCGCCATGAAATTATGCATGTGTCACTT
>JANSTX010023105.1:0-33450 GCA_027564355.1 Penthetria funebris | reverse complement strand
ATTTGTGAATTTGTATCAGGAATTCATAATCTTCAGATTTTTTTTATAAATTTAAAATGGAAATATCTCGTAAACGGCTCGAGATAGGGACATTGTGTAAACGGTAATATACGCAGTAAAACCTACTACATTTTGTACACATATGCCAGATTTTCTGCAACTATATCTAGTCTATAAAACTAGAAAAGCTCATGCTATTAGTAAGACTCTAGCATCGCTTTCAATTGCCAAAGATGCGCAGCGATTGTCTACATATTTCTTTCTCAGACACGAAAACTCTATCTTTAACCGTTTACGAAATATTTGCATTTTAAATTAAAAAAAGATTTTCTGAAGATTATGAACTCCTGATACAAATTTACAAATGTAGGAAAATGTACATTTGTGAATTTGTATCAAGAGTTCATTATCTTCAGATTTTTTTTTTAAATTTAAAATTGGAATATCTAGTAAACGGTTAGATATAGGGACATTGTGTAAACGGTAATATACGTACTAATACCAACTACATTTTGTACATATATGCCAGATATTCTGCAACAATATCTAGTCTATAAAATTAAAAAATCTCATGCTATTATCAAGATTTTAGCATCGCTTTTAATTGCCAAAGATGCGCAGCGATTTTCTACATAGTTCTTTTTCAGACACGAGAACTCTTTCTTTAACCGTTTACGAAATATTTGCATTTTAATTTTAAAACAGATTTTCTGAAGATTATGAGTCCCTAATGCAATAATGCAAATTCACGAAGGTAAGAAAATGTACATTTGTGAATTTGTATCAGGAAATCTTCAGATTTTTTTTTTAATTTAAAATGGAAATATTTTGTAAACGGTTAGAGATAGGGACATTGTGTAAACGGTAATATACGTACTAATACCTACTACATTTTGCACTCAAATGCCAGATATTCTGCAACAATATCTAGTCTGTAAAATTAAGAGATCTCATGCTATTCCTAAGAGTTTTGCATCGCTTTCAATTGCCGAAGATGCGCAGCAATTTTTTACATATATCTTTCTCAGTCACGAAAATTCTATCTTTAACCGTTTACGAGATATTTGCATTTTAAATTAAAAAAAGATTTTTTGAAGATTATGAATTCCTGATAAAAATTCACAAATGTACATTTTCTAACATTTTAGCATCGCTTTCAGTTGCCACAGATGCGCAGCGA
Source organism: Penthetria funebris (assembly GCA_027564355.1). NCBI lineage: Eukaryota > Metazoa > Arthropoda > Insecta > Diptera > Pleciidae > Penthetria > Penthetria funebris. The sequence continues at coordinate 32,270 of JANSTX010023105.1, read as the reverse complement.
TTTTCTTCATATTTCTTTTTCAGACACGAAAACTCTGTCTTTAACCGATTACGAAATATTTGCATTTTAAATTTAAAAAAGATTTTCTGGATTTGAATGTGTTCAATGGAGAAAAAAAAATTCAATTTGAATAAAAAGTTGTAACAGAAAAAGCGAGAAATTTTCAATTTGTAGTATTCGGTGTTAAAATGAACCTATTGAGTTATAATTCGCATTGTCGAAGGCATCTATTTTTTTGATAAATACCGAATCTCTGTTATTCGATCATTTTTTCCTTCCATTTTTGCCTATATGATGTTATGGTTTAATACGCTTCCTCTTTATGAATAAATATTTTTTTTACACAAATTTAATGTATAAAATGTATTAGCAAATAATTTACAATTTATAATAAATAAAATCTTAATTACCTAAATTTTAATATTTAAAATTATGTTTATCTAAAACTTAATTTTTACATTGCATTTTAAAATAAAGAATTTAAATTTCAATAAATATGTGTTTTTAATCATTACTAAACATAAAGAAACTAATATTAAAAATTTTAATATTTAAAAATTAAGATAATAGGCACAGTTTTATATATAAAATTTAAAAATTTCCTATTCCTATGATTTTAGTTATTATTTACATTAGTTAATTAATTTATTAATTAATTACACTTGATTACCCATTGTATTTGCGTTTACATTATTTCCTATTTGTTGTTGATGTACAACTGGATGAGCTGTTTCTGAAGTATTGGATGCATTTTCAGCTTCAGAATCTCGCATTGAACCAGACTCTTCTGTATCGCCACCATTTAATGTACGATATTTTCTAGCAATTGCCTCCCAATCAGCAACATTTTCAATACGATTGGCAGTTATTTGGGCAAAACTGACTTGTGAACCTAATGGCGATAAATGAACCACAGATAATGCAACCGAATCTATATATTAGGAAAAATAATTTTATGTTATTCTCATGCAATCATAACAAAGGAAAAAAAATAAAGTTAAGGGAATCAATTGAGTAGTGTGTTTCTTTTTTGCTTTGTGAATAATTAATTAAGTAAATTGGATGAACAAAACTAATCAATTTTAGTTTAATTAATTATGAAGCTTTATCAGACAGACAATAACAAGATGTTTATTAAGTGAAGTAGATGCATTTTATGTTTCTTCCTTTTTGAAACGTTATTGATATAAAATATATTATGAAATTTAAATCTAATAATCGCCCAGTAAACGTTCTGATTATGTAGCTGACACCAAATTAATATGATCGAAATCAATTTAATTTTAATAATTGATATTATTTTTACAAGCACTATTCTTTACGGGATCAGTTTCGTAATACATATATTGAAATGTTCAAAACAGATACTAATTTATTTAAATATTTATATATATTTGTGAAATTTTGGGCTTTAGCTATTATAGTACTTTCAAAAGATTCTCTTAACATATGAGTAAAAAATGATTTTAAAAAAAGTTAAGAATTAAAAAACTTTTCTGCCTTGTCAAATATAGCAAATATAGCGGCGTTAGCAAATTTGGATTTTCTGTTCAAAATATACCTACTTTCTATATGAATACTTTATATAACTACCATCAATAATTAATTTGTTTTTCTAATTTAGTTTTAATGATACATACAAAGGCAGCATCCATTATTATTTATTATTTATGCCAAAAATGCAAATTATTTAAGAACTATATATACTTTTTAACTAATTCTATTTGGTGCTTAATCTTTGCTAAAAATGACTATATATCGAATTTCTAATTTTACATTACATTATAAGGGTATACTCGTAATTGATGTACAATATATGTAATTAAGATTTCTACTTATCCAATTTATTTTTATTTTGTGTTATTTAATACAAAAGCTCATGCGCTATGCAAACCTTTAGGTGCCACCTGACCTTTCTTCACTTTAGATAACCATTTAGCACCTGCTTTTGTCCTAGGACTCGCCTGACGAATTCCCATCATATTGACAAGGCTTTGACGCTTTTTTCTTTTCATTCTAGCCTGCAACAATACACAAAATACAATTAATAATAATTAAGTATCATGTATTGACTACACTTTTTTATATAATAATCAGTCACCACATTGTTGAATCTTACCTTGCAAATTCTAAGAAGCCACATAAACCATGTTGTAATTAAATTTAGAGGTGATGGAGCTGTTGTTGTTCGATGCATATTTCGAATAAGTTTTGATAGTCCAAATTTCCATTCAATGTCAGATTGTGCCTAAGTTATTGATTTTTACAAATTAGAATTGATGCTAATGAATTCAATTATTTGTTTGTTTTCATTTTATTTATTTTGAAAGATCTGTTGTCCGGCACTTTTTTCATTTTTTCCGGTGAAATTTATGGTTGAATCAATTTAAATTTAGTTGATTTTAAATTTTATTGTAATACTGAAAACAATTTGCTCAAAAAATAACCAATGTGCATTTAAAATACATGCAATTCTATATTATAGTGTGAAAATATTTACATAAATATTAATTTTATATTATTTTAAATACTTATAAATTTAAATTTCTTAAATCAGTTTCTAATTTTATATCATACATATGAGAACTAAATTTAGTAATTACATCTAAATTATTAATACATTGTGGATATTTCTGTGTAATCAAATTGGATACTATTAGATACATAGTTGAGAAAAAATATATACATAGAAAGTGTAAAATGTACATCCTAACGATGGAAAAGATACGTATGAGCACAAATTGTCTGGAAATCGAAATACTATGATTATTTGTTGTTAAGACAGTTAATTGAAAATACAATACTGGTAGATTTCATACAAATAACTCAATACTTGGTGTAACTTAAAAACCTTGGAAATTATGGAATCCGTTTAATTTTAAAATGCTAAATTTTACATCGTATTTGGTTCAAATGACAATTTGACTCAACTGGACTATCACAACTTAAACCCAAATTCGAATCTATTTGCTTAATAACCGTTCTTTCAGACTAAACTGAAGTCAATTGTCTATTTATATGTAAGTCACTGAAAGATGTGAACACTAAATTATACATATATTATGTAAAGTGCTTGATTAAAAATGTGTCACTAATAGCTAAGTAGAGATATAAAAGAAATCATCCCTAATGTTCTTGTACTAAGTAAATAGACTGAATTGTGACAATTAGTTTCCATTAAAAACTTATTTAAGATCGTGAATGGAGTGCCCGACTTAATGTCTTGTTCACTTTTTAAAATCGTGTTACTATACCGGTAGACATTTTCATCATAAACTTGTAGGATATATGCCTCTTATTCTCATAATAGTATTATTAATGTACGTATGTAAAGGAGCGATATTGACACTTAAATTTTGAATTCCTAGTCGTGGTTAACGGCAATAGTAATTATTATAATTGTGAGGAATATTAATGATAGAGTTGATAAGACTCACATAACTCCATATAGCAATTATATAATGGACTATAATTTCATAATTCATTATTAAAAATCTAGATCTCTTTATTAGGTTTGCAGGCATTTTTTAGCAACTATAATATTTAGCAATATGTATGAAACAATTTGTTTAATTATCCTATTATTTTAACATATTTATTTACGTTCTTCTCACTACTTTTCTGGGGTGAGCTGCCAATTTAAAAATGTACCATCTTATTTTCACATTAATTTGCAGATATGTCATTAGTAAAGTGCAAAAGTGTATGGACAATGTGTTAATATTGATACTTTTAATTTTCTGAATTCTAAACAAATCGGAATGCTTTTGAGTCAATCTTAAAGATACTTTTAATTTTCTGAATTCTAAACAAATCGGAATGTCAATATTAATTGTTCTGGCATAATTTAATTTGGACTTTATTGAAAATAAATAATATTTTTAAAGAATTTACAATGTCTAATAATTACACTTCCTCTACCTTTAAATAATTTGTGTTACATATTTCAATTGACGTAAATTTTACTGAAAGTTGGTCAACACCAGGTTAATGGTGTTTATGCTACTTTCTCATTTTTTTTTCGTAATGACTTTTACAAGTATATAATATATAATATCAAATAACGTCAAATTAGTCACTAGTATGAAATCAATATTTACTGTAAATCAATTCAAGTCTCATGCACTTTCGTAGTCTGCATATGTGAGATAATAGAATCAATGACTAAAGAAATGTCCTTTTGTCTATTGAATATCAAAGTGGATACAATTACGAGTTTATATAGAAAGAATTTGTTTCATGTATATTTTTTTCCCTTTTTATACTATCTACATTTTCTATTTTAAATATACTTGTACATATTCTGCATGCATTCGACTGACTATATAAAACATATTAACAATTTCATTTTTAAATAAAAAGTTAATTATTCTGCATATAATATCTGAAAGATTTTTTAAAAAGAAAATTAATTTAATAATCTGATAATTTATATATTTTAAAAATTTATTAAAATATAATTACCTTTGAGACAAATATTTGTCGTATTGTATTTGTAAAGTAGTTTGAGTCAGATATTTTAATACAAAAATTTAAATTTGTTGTAATTTATTAACGATTTTATGCTTAAGTAATTTGAATATTAGAATACGATTTTTTTAATTAACAAATAGTTATAATATGTGACAATATTCCAAATGTTTATTTGAAGAAAATGCTGGTTGGGATAAAGGAAAAGTCACATGAAATGTTAAAATGAAATACTATTTGTTCACTAGAATAATTTTTAAATCGTGCAATTAATCAAATTTTTTTTTTTTAAACGAAGTCATTTAAATATAGTCATTGTTTTTATACAAATCAAGGGTAATTAATAATTGTAAACCTTTAAAATAATTAATTGAATAAATCTTCTCTATTACTAGAGCACGTTTTGAAATTACAAAATAACACTTATTTTACAGTGTTTCGTATTTAGTTATCTTTTTACAGTAAATTACTGAAATAGTTGCAGTTAGTATTTATGCCTGTTGGATGGTACAACACTCAGGTATATATATAAATCATCATCTTAGATTTTCTTCTAATTAATTTGGTATATTTAAACCTAAAATTTAAAAAAAAGCTGGCCACCTTGGCTACAATAATTATATTGATTTTATTGATTTATATATAAATACTAAGAAATTAAAAGTTAAGGACTACAAAATAAAAGGAATTATACAACTAAGATGTATTAGCAAATGAATAAACTAATTTTCTATTATTAAAACATTTAAGAAAAAACTATTAATGATTGATTGATTTAATAATAAGGATATTAAATTTAAATCTCCAAGCATTTTATGAATGATTTATAATTTATGTATATAATTGTATACTATATCTTCTTCTAAAAAGGTACTATAATTCATATTTTTAATATTTTTTTTTTTTTGTGGCTATCATCTACAAACCAATAATGTTTATACACAGTTTACTTTGGATTTCCACTATATTTTTTTTTTTAAACACAAAACCTACAATATATACATTTTAAACATATAATTGATTAATTAGTAAATTACTCTTTTTAGTTTTGTGTTTTCTTATTAATAGTAGAAATTGGACCAAATATAGTCCAAAAATTTTTGCATGCAAAAATATTTCTGTGTATTATCGTTTATTGCTGCATCTTGCTATGTCGTCAGTATAATGAAATTTATTTATTTATATGGTAAGTGATAACAAATAGATATGTAATTAAAATAATCGGAAAATTATTGGATAATGCGATAATAAAAAAATAATTATTAAAAGATCTGAATAACCACCCATTTAATATTTCGAGTAGCTACTCTTTTACAACTTTGTTTTGATGCTAACCTATGATAGAAAATACTTGATTTGGGGTATTCATCTAATACCAACATTTTAAAAACCCAATTGAAGGATATTTTCCTGTTTTGTTATTAGTAAAAAACAGAACATGGTAAACAATCATGACAAAATAATGTTACTTGGTGCCAATTTCATTTCACTTTACGATAAAATATATTACCAATGCACTTATCCGATTTTAGAATGTTACTACGGTTAAAGTTTTCAATTTTTTTTATTCATGTTTTTTATAACTATAAAGTTTTAACCGCTTGTATTAATAATAATTTTTATTATCATCACATTGAAAATATCTTAAAAACATTTCTACTTGTACTCACTAATAAAATAGACGATCTATCCTATCATATACAGAATATTGGGAAAATATATGGTAACTCAAGTCTAAGGAACTGATAAATTTAGTTTTCGTATTCTCTAAATATATTCATTTAGTAAACTAATAATTTAAGTAAGTAATGAATTTACTTACTTAGTTATACAAGAACTTTAAGATTTTGCTTCCGGATTAGTAATCTCTATTTTGTATTATCTCTACATAATTTATTTTAGTTCATAAGGGTATGTATTAATCGATAAGGAATTGTAAAATATTAAAGACGGTATTCAATTAATTGATTTATATTAGTCATATATTCGTATAGTCTTATAGCGGTGTAGAGTAGCATTTCTTAAATGCCTAGTTATTGTGTACTAATTAACCTGATATTAGAAATATTTAAGAAACCCATCAACGTATTAATTGTCGTCAATGATCTGTTATTTCCTTCTTTTCGAATTTGTTTCCTATCAATTTTTAAAATGCTTTGGAAATTAAATTAATTCAATATTTTCTTTATTTGTTTTTTTTTTTTTTTTTTGCATATGAAAAGTTAACTATATTTATTCATTTCATTGTATTAAATTACCAAAAAAAAAAAATTGTTAATTAAAATGTTTTAATTTGCAAAAGATGTAAATATTGTGCAAAATCTTTGTGTAATAAGAATAAAAATTAAGGTGTATGTAGTATTAACTGAAATATTATGTACAATTGCAAGTAATAAAATTATGTCAAGACAGTTTTTTGATGGAAATTATCGTTATTTATGTTGTATCTCAATGACTTGAATCATTAGAAAAATAAATTGTTTATTTAAATGCATCTAAGATAGTCAGTGTATAAGGTGGAGATAATAGATTCAATTGTAAAGGTTGTTTTTCTTTTGGTCTTGAGAAATGACTTAAATGGCACCAGACTACTAAAATAAATATCTACCTAATAGGTAGTATCTAAAATTATGTTTTTTTTAGTGACACCTCACTGAGATTTTGATCGCAAAATATAGTATAAGCCTATGGATTGTTACTAAAAACATAAATTCAGTTAAATTATTCATAGTATTGCTGTATTTAATTTTGCACATATTAAATGAAGTATACTAATTTATCTTAAAATTCTCGATTATTAGACTGTATATTTTAAAATTGATTTAAAACCTATTGAATAGATTAGCTGTCTAACATCTCCTTACGTTACTAGTTACGATGGCGTTGTGATCGTGGTCAATGTATTATGGTCCTTTTTGTGAAATTGGTAAATAAAATATCTCATTAAATAAATTAGGTAGCTATGAATTTACACACCACTATAATCTAGCCGATCGACTGTACATTAAAATCTTGTTGATATATATATGTATATATCACTTAAACGATTGTACTAAAGTAAGATGCAATCAATCAAACGTTGGATTATGTAACTAATATACAGAAATTCAATTTATTACCACGAAGATCTATTTAACTAGGAATAATCTAATTATCAATATATTAGAAATAGTTTATACTGATTTGTTGCAAAGAATATATTGATGCACTAATCGATTAATTATCATCAACTAAACCATACTAGATTTTACATTTGAATAATTTAGTAGAATGGTGTCTAAGTCTCAATTTACTTAACATGTTGGTGAAATATTTGTGACCTGGTCGATATATACATACGCTTTAAAGTCCCTATCACTCTACAGCATAAATGTTCATCCGTTTATCGGTGGCACCACGTGAAGGTACATTTGGTTTGAGTTACATAGATATTTTATCATCAATATACTTTTTCGTGAAGTAATTCGTTTTCGTAGGAGTCTCATGTATCGACAACTGATAATAGTTAGAATAATTAATTAATCATCAAAATTTAATAAATCTACCTGCCAATTTATGCCTCTTCATAGATGTCTTGAATTTTACTTAATTAAACATTGTAGATTTTATATATAATATTGAAATTATGATAAACAGTTCATATAAATAAAAGGATGTAATTTAAAAAAAATTCTTTTGTTTAATTTGATGGAACTGATCATTTATATACGTTCTAAATAGAAAGTAAGATATAGTTAATTGAAGTACACAAATTAAATCGCAAAAAACCTTGATAACGGTCCAGTGCATAGTTAACACAAACGATGGTAGAAATATCAATCAATATTGCATAATAATTAACAAATGTAGATTAAAACGTTAAATAAGATTTAAAAAAACGAATTTTTAATTTTTTCTCGAAATTTATCTTGACATAATTTTAATTAAATAAATTGTTATTTGATGTGATTGTTTTTATTAAAATACTGTTAATTTTAAGTTTGAGAGCTACGAGAAAAAGCATTTACATAATCGTGTATAATACAATTTCAACAATAAATCTTTTAGCGGATGGAATTAAAATATTAAAATTTAAAAATTGATGTGTGTTTTGAAAATATTAATTGCAATCATTATAAAAGGAATATGTAGAGTCCTGTTTAATAGAATATCATTGTGTACATTTTACTAATAAATAAGTTTTACGATATTTATACTTTATAATATAAAATGTTCATTAGAATTCCGAAATACCACTGAAATATTTATATATGTTACGTACACGATCGCGGTAATGGATCAATATCAGTTATTCAGAAAATTGAAAATGATATTTATAGTCAATAAAATTAAGAAATCACATTTTGTGGTAAATTTCCTCAATTTTCTTTTATTGCAATATTTATATTAATAATTAGTTATACAATTAAATTCTGGAAGTATGTTAAGTCTTATGAGTATATAAAAGAATAATATAAGATAATTTTCAATCAACAATGAAATTTGAATATTTGTAACTTCGAGAAATTAATAAAAAAAAATATATTGAATGAAGTTTTGTGGTCAAATTAAGTGGAAAGTAATTCGATATGATTTATTGACTGGAGAATAATAGTATTTACTTTCTATTCTTAAAGTTTTTAAAATATAAATCTATAAAATTTAATTTTTACTTCATGCTTTTAATAATAAAAAATTATTTAAGAAAGTAGTACGCAGTAGTAAGTTTATTATTATTGAAATTAAGTTTCTGCTAATCTTCAGTTTATTATTTTTAAAACTTATTGTATCGATAGATCCTTGTTCCTATTAGTATACTACCATTATATTTTAATCGCGTTTTTGACATAAGGTTACATTTAAAATATTGAAAATTAGAAAGAAAAAAAATTATAGACAAGTGTATATGTCCATGAAATGGTAGAAGGATGTAAGGACTACTAAAATAAATACAAATTTTTATTTAATTCTTTCAGTTTATGTTGTATTTTCTATATTTTAATTTAATTATTATTTGAATTAATCATTAGAGGAATACAAACAAAAAAAGTTTGTATACAAAAAATGATTTTTTGTCAATTATCTTATGTGAAATTAGAATGTCAACAATAAAAATTTATTCAACCATATTTTTCTCATAAGAAACGTAATGTAATATATTAATATTTGCTTGCGTTTACTTCGATCACAGTGATGATAAATCAATTAATTTTCTTTTGTGTATTAATACGAGCTTTATGACGAGTTTTGTATGTAACAAATAAATCGAGAGGAAATGTGTCCCATTTCTTTTAAATTTTAAACAATACCTGAATTCTTTGATATGTATCAGACATCATAGCAATCAGTAAATTGATAAGAACAACAATTGAAATCAACATATAAATGCCAAAGACAATTTTAAATAAATAATCTATTTGTTCTGGCTGTGTCCTGACTATAACTGGTGTGAATTTATCAACTTGAGTTTGATCAGTTGTTGTTTGACCGAACACAGCAAAAAACAGCAATTCGAATGACACTATTGGATTCAAGCGAACTGAAAACAAAAAAAAACATAATAGTAATAATTACCTGAATACGTTGATATGTATCCGACATCATAGCAATAAGTAGATTTATAAGTACAACTACAGAAACCAATAAATATGTTCCAAAAATTAATTTAAACAGACTTTCTGTCCAATCGGGACGTGTATGTGGCATCGGGTTGATATCATCAGATGTTGTTTGACCAAAAACAGCAAAGAATAGTCGTTCAAATGCAATGATTGGTGTCATCTTTTCTGTACACACATATTGAACAATTTGTTTTTTTTGTTTTGTTTTTTTTAATAAATTTATGAGAAATTATCATATTTGTTGTGTTATTGTCCCAAACAAAAACAAGCCACGTAAATTTGTGTTTTTTTTTTTTTTTATAAAATTCTATAATCCAATCATTGAAGCCATTAAATCAAAAATCACAAAAATAAAAAGATAAATAAAGAAAACAAAATCAAATTGAAAATTAATTGAAATGCACTATAAGATATGCACACACACACAAAAATCATTTCCAGAGGGCGAAATTGGATGGTGCATTCACAAACATTTGGAAAATTAGGAAAACATTTCAAAATAAGCATATGTATGTATTTATTTATATATATATATATATATATATATATATATATAACGAAAATATAAACAGAAAATTAAAAAAGGAACAAAAAACAGCCAATTTTTTGGCAAGACATACCAAAATTACCGATAAACATCTTGTTGCAGTGATGACATATTTTTGGATTTTATTCATAAAATTTCTGCAGCCATATTTTATAAGATTGCTATAATTTATTGCATTCATTAATTTTTATTTAAAAAAAAATATTTTTTAATTAAATATTAATTATTAATAAATATAAAGTAGATATATGTAAAAGGATATTTTAAACATCAAATAAGTCTTAAAAACTATCATGCATCTGTGAAAAAAATCATCATACCAAAATTAATAATATATGAGAAATTAATTAAATAAATCTATCATTCTTTTTAAAATAAATAGTTTATTTAAAAATAATTAATAGCAAACATTAATGAGTGAAAAGGATCATTCCTCACGCACTGAAAAACTGTCGGTACGGGTATATTACACATAGAGGGTTAACATTTACAAAATAATATTACGAAATGTTTGTTTATCGCAATTAACATTCATAAAAGCGAAAAAAAATTTTTTTTCTTCATCAGCCCAAAACATAGATCGATCTTCTTAGCATCCTCATTATTTCATTAGCATTCGGTACGATTTATCTATTTCATCGCACTAAAAAATTCAGCCAAAATTCTGATATATTTTTTTTTTTTTGTGAAGCTAAACATCAATTGTATTTATAAAATTTATATTTTTATTTTAAAATTGACAATAATTTTATTGTTAAAAATTTGATATTCAAATACTATGTCAATAAAACATATTGCCAATTTAAAATAGAAATAGACTTACTGTCACGCTGATGCTTTCTACGATAATCAGTAAGTGTAGATGATGTTTGTGTTTCATCCCGAAAATTTTCCCTAAAATTTCCTGCAGTTGATGTGTCTATTTCTACGTCTATAAAATGTTTTTTATTTTTTTGAAAAATAATTTTATAAAACGATTTAGATATTCAGAATATTATATAAATTGATGTTGTTTTGAATATTTAATGATCAATCAATATGATAATATGTCATGGACAAATGGAATTAGTAAATTATAAAATCAAATGGATTAAAACATGAGAAAATCAGACTTCAGATAGTTCTCAAGTGGAAGTTTAACATAAATCATTCAAGAAAAATGTCTTGCTAATTATGATGAACTGGAGATGATGGTACTACGATAATACCTTAAAAATTACTAAACTTGAATTGTTAAACACCATATAACTGTCCTGTTAGCCTGACTCTAATTTTATAAAAAAAAAACCTTATTTCATTAACAGTCATAACATAGTTACATGATTTGACGTTAATACCTACGTAGTCTCATATAAATATTTAAGGTAAAGTTAAATTCTTATGCACTACCTAATCTTCCTACTAGTTAGTGTTATTAAATTTTAAAAAAAAAGGTTTTACCTTATGTTATCACGGTAATACTAATATGGTTTTACGGTAATAAGTTACGAAAACTAATTAAATAAAGTACTTATTCTGCTTCAGGGTGAAACGACTTTCTATACCCAAAAGCAAAAAAGTGGTCAAATTTAATAATTTTAATTCCGCATAACGTTCCTACTCGCCTGATACAAAATTTAGAAAAGTATTTTTTTTTTTGCATCGTAACTCGTTACTTACTTTATGTAATCGTACCGGTTATAAATAAGAGATCTATTTTTATTAATTTGGGTTGATTTTAAATTTCAGTAAAGCATTTTTTTTTTCAAAGAACTTTTAATAAAATTATTAAAATTAGTTACCTAAAAAATAGTAAAATATGTTTTAGAAAATACAGAATATTAATAAAAATTAGCATTCAAAAAATTTTTTTTTTAAAATTATAGTAGCAAAAAACAATAAACTCACCATCTTCAAAATATGTAGTTTTTTTCGGTCTTTGATTTTCAAACTGTCTAACTTGTTCCGGTGTCATATTTGCAAATGATTGATTTAATGCCACAATATGCATTGAAAATCCAAATACAAATATTGCTAAAACAGCCAAAAATCTGGCCAAGTCTTTTAATAAATCACCAATAATAATTGCCCATGGACCAAATAAATGATGAAATGATAAAAAATCCAATATTTGAACACTTGCCAATAAAAATGATAATGCAAAAAATTGATTTCTACAATATAATAATGTTGGCCAATATGCTTTTTGTACAATAACTAATCCTGAGACATGTACACCAACACCAGCCATACCAAATAGTAATACTAATAATTTAATTGATCCTAATCCAGATTTATCACTAGGGTTTGTTAATTCAAATAATAATAAACCGCTTAACATTATCAATAATCCCCATTCATACCAATATGGTAATAAACTTTTTCGTAACACTGGATACAACGGTGTTATGCCGACAATCATAAGATGTAACATTAAAAATATGTGTGACGTTAAATATGACATAAATTTTATTATTGGTACTTTATTGTATTTATGACCTAACGGAAGAGTAAACACAACCCATACGGGCGGACATATTATAAAAGCTATAAGTAATAGTACTAATTTAAATCCGGACCAATTTAAAACTCCTCGCCATAATTCCTGTACATCAGAAAGAAAAACAAGAGATTTTTTTTATTACTTTCAATATCCAATTGTTATATGATAAATGTATTGATTGTATTCCAATGATTCGGTAAATCTTTGATTACCTATCCTTTACCTGAAGATATCTTTGAACGACTGTATGTGCAATAACTTCTTTTTGTTCATTCTCTATTAGAACATCCAAAAATTCTGAATTTTTTCTATCTGTTGCCGTTAAAATTTTGCCAGCCGAATCAGCACCAGCAGCTAATGCTAAAAGTTCGGTCGCCATAGCTTCACATTGTTTACCAGCAGTTATTAAGTCTTTGGCTCGTTCTTTTTCCTAAAATATTTATAGTTATTGTAATGGTGGCATAAGGTACTCGAAAGTTACAGAGGGTAGTAATTACGAGGACAAAACAAAACTGTAATTTATATTTCTCTAGATGTACACCTATTTGGGAACTAAAAATAATTATCAAAAAATACTACACAAAAATACAAAAATAGCCTTTACTTTTTAACACACTTTTAAAATCAATTATATGATTAGATAAAATCCATATAAACTTACTTTTGTAGATAAAACTATATAAATATTAGATAATTTGGCTGCAGTATCAACTGGAGCTGGTGATACAAGTACAAATTCTTCTATAGGTCTATTATTATTATTTTTAGAAACTATCATTAAATTATAGACAAATCTCTTATCCTCCATCAACGAATAAGTATCATGTTCTTTATGAATTAAATACTTTAAAACATTATTGTGTCCTTCCGAAGCTGCAAACCATATTGGCGCACAACCGTAATTCGTTTCACTTTTCGGTGAAGCTCCCGATTCACATAATAATTTCACAACATCCAAATGTCCAGCTTTTGCTGCACAATGTAATGGTGTCCAACCATTTTTATCGGATGCATTTATTTCGGCACCTTGCCCAAGTAAAATTTCTACCATTTGATAATGACCATGCATTGCTGCAATATGTAAACCAGTTTTGCCATGACGATCACAACTTTGTAACAGTTCTGCCGATCTACTTAATAATAAACCAACAACTGACATATGTCCACCAAAACAAGCTAAATGAAGTGGATTATATCCCTGATTTAAAGGAAAATATATGTATATATATTATTTACTTTTTTTTGACAAAAATAAAATGAAATAACAACATACATTTTCTGTTGTTGCAGCATCCACTTGAACACCAGGCGAATTCAATAATAATCTGACAACATTTTCGTTACCCGAATATGAGGCCAAATGCAATGGTGTCATTCCCGATTCAAGTCCAAGTTCAGGTACAAGAGATTGTCCAGTTGGTGCTTCCGATTTTACAGTGGCAGGTACAGTAGTTAATAATTCACGTACGGTATCAGCTTGTCCATAATAGGCAGCCACATGTAATGGTGTTAATCCCAATTTTTTACTTGAAATACGTAAAATATTTGAACTACGCATAACTTCTAAAACTGCACCGTGACCATTTTGGGCTGCCAAATGAACCGCCGTAAAACCAGTTTTATTTTCATCGGTACATGATGCACCGGCACGTACCAATGCTTTGACAACATCAGCATGACCACCTTTGGCTGCCAATTGTAATGGTGTAGCATCCGTTATTTTATTTCTTGCCGTTATTACACCTTGTCTATCGAATTTCATTAATTCCTCAATTACCTTAACCGATCCTTGCATTGCTGCTATATGTGCACAGGTATTACCATCTTTACTTGTACCATTCACCAAACTTGGATGTTGTTGTAAAAATAATTTTGCTACTTCAGAGAAATTATTTTGTGCTGCAACATGAATTGGTTTTTGTCCAAGGTCATCAATTGCATCAATACTTGCACCTAATTCTAATAATAGTTTACATACTTCTATTTGTCCATTTGCCGCAGCCAAATGCAATGGCGTTTGTTTACGTAATGTTAATATATCAATGACAGCATTATGATCACGTATTAAAAATTTCACTAAATGTGTAAAACCATTCATGGAAGCCAAATGTAATGCTGTTCGTCCGACACGTGATTTTGAATTAATAAATGCCTTATTTGTGAGTAGGGCATCACATACCTGTAGAAATCCATGTTCGGCTGCTAAATGTAATGCAGATCTACCTTCAATGTCGAATACATCAACTCTTGCATGATTTGCCAATAAATTATTCACTAATTCCATATGACCACGATTACATGCAATTAATAATGGGGTCCAGCCAACTGACGATTGACGATTAAGTGCCTTTTGTATATCTGTAGCTATCATATGGGATATCATTTCAGTTAGCACATCATTATTACCAGCAATTGAACAAAAATGAAAGGCAGTCTCTTGTGTTTGTTTTGTGTGTAATGATACGTCAGCACCATTTTCTAATAATAATCGAACAATTTCTTTATCCGATTCTGGAATTTGTACATCATCTTTAACAACATTACATACATAATGCAATGCAGTTGCACCATCTTCATTTACTGTATTTATGTATGTTACAACAACTTCGGGTCCATGTTTCTCTTTGACACCTTCGATTAATTGTTTCACTATTTCTGGTTGACACTTTCGGCATGCCAAATGAAGTGGTGTTTCGCCATTCTATATGTGAGAAACAATTTACGAATTATTAAATAGGTTTTGATATTATTGATTTAAAAATATTATCTTTGGGTAATTTTGAGGCACTTCTTTTTTTTATGAAGTATTAGAGTATGCTAAATTATTTGGCGAGTCTCTTGTACTCAGTAAATGGATTTGCGGTTGCAATATTTGTCGCCATAGATTTCATAAGTTTATATTGGAAATTTCAATTCAAATTTTAAATTAGATCATTAAGTAATTTTATCAATTTTTCTAATAATTCTATTAATAATTTTTACTATAACAAAAAAAAAATACCTTAAAAGTAAAAGCAATTTTCAAAATTTGATTTTGTGTCTATGATGCTGTGTGCTTCTAGAAACCAAATTTAAACAATTTGATTGTGCAAAATCAATATAAATAAGTGCCTTTTATGATATTTTCATATAATTAAAATTTACATTTGATTTGTACATAGCATCACCATCATCATCTAATAATAGTAATAATGTTGCAATATTTCCATTACTAGCTGCAACATGAACTGGTGTCTGTCCATCATCTGTTGTAAGATTAGCTCCAGCACCAGATTTTAATAACATTAATGCACATCTGTCACCATCTTTGACACGTGCTGCAATATGTAGCGGTGTTTCTCGCAGCCTTCCACCACGTACATGAACATCAGCACCATAACCTAACAGAGTTTCTACAACTGCTGGTTTTGCGGATTCAACAGCAATATGCAGTGCCGTATAATTATCCTTTGAAATTTAATTGAAATCAATTATTTAAATGGTAGTTTTTGTTATTTTTTTTTAAAATAAATTTACATTTGTTGTAATATCAACTTTCTCTCCCCTTTGAATTAATGTATTAATTATTCCAATATGACCATACCTTGCTGCTGTATGTATACTTCTAGCACCTCTCTAAAAATAAATTTAAAAATTAAAATTATTTATGGAATTTCATTTAAAATTAAATATTTTTGAAAATATTGTTCTGCAAAATTATTATTATACCTTATTTGGCATATGAAGATAAACACCTTTTTTAAATAACATTGTTGCACATTCAGCATGTCCATTTAAAGAGGCAATGTGCATTAATGTACTACCATCTTTAGTTCGTTCATAAATACTAGCCTTAAATTTATCAGCCAATATTTCAATAACATTTGCATGTCCATTTTCGGCTGCCAAATGCATTGGTGTCCTATCTAAATTATCGGCAATTGATGCCGATGCACGTACACCATAAAAATATTTTAAAAGTGCTTCATCACCTTCTGCCGCTGCTATATGTAATGCAGTTTGTCCATCACCATTTTGAGTATCAACATTTGTGCCGTAATCAACCAGAATTCTAACCATATCAACATCTCGTCTTCTTGCTGCCAAATGTAATGCTGTGTCGCCATTAGCAGTTGTTGCCTATTGAATTATAAAATGATCTTTTGATTTTAATATTTATTAATTTACATTTTATTTTTTTCAGCACAAGAAATTTAAATGTACGTTGATTTATGTGCACGAGTTTATCCTTCCATAAATTTATTGGAACCTGGAAGAAGTCAAGTCTAAACAGACGGTAATTGGGGATAGTTATCTAACTATACTTTTTAAATACGAAATATTTTAGTGCATATTCATTAGGTCAATTTTAAATCAGAATCTAAAGGTAGATTAATTTCTGGATTTATTTTTGTGTATTTATTACATATTTTGAAGTAATTTGTAATGAGATTTGTTTAAAATGTGTATGCACTACTGAAACTCAAACTGGCCAAGTGTAGGATAGAATATTTAAGTTAGAAAAACTCTTAAATTATAGCAAGACCAATTCTTATTAGTGTCACCATAAAAAATGTCATCAAGATTAGTAACACACAAAAACACACAATATTTAGTGATGTATGTTGAATAATGATTCCCCATTTATTCCACATTGTTTTTCACACAATTTCAAAACAAAAATGAAATACTTTTGGAAAACTTTATGTTTTCTGTTACACTGAAGGAAAATTGCAATTTAGCAAAGAGTAATTACAATAACTTCACAACAATGAGTATATGTGATGATAAACAAGTACTATTTTACAAGTATTGTGTTGAATATACTTTGAAATAGTTTTATATTTAAAGTTTTTAAGGAAGAAAACTTAACATAAACATAAACTTTGAAGCAAAACTTTATAAGACAAGGTAAATTTGCTAAACGCAATTTTCATTTGTTTATTTTATTTGTTAGACATTAGAGAGCATAGGGCAGGAGGTATTATGTAATTAAATTAAAATAGGTTGGTGAAACATGATATAAAATAATGGTGTATTCTATGTATCTGCTTGCACCGATTATATTATTCATTATATCATCATATCACTAAAATTGCTACCTAGTACGCTAAACACTTTTGTAAAATCACTTTATGCAATTGTTTTAGTAAATGCATAACGCCACATGTTCATTCTAAATATACAGTATTGAGAACCAGATAATTATGCCTAAATGACTGAGTGACAATTTAACATTGCTACTTTCAGCTAACTAATAAATTTTATGTACCGATGGAAATAGGTTAAATTAGTCGTTAAACGCGGGCCGTTGTCTCGTCTCAGTAATCAATTCAAACAATTCAATACATTCTATACAGACTGAAGATTGAAATATAATTATTTGTAACTGCCTCATTTTTGCATTCAAGTTTAGATAGTTCAACATCGACAAGAAATGATGTGGGATCATCAAGCCTAAAAGTTATTATAGTTTTGGTGACAATCAAAAAATAAATTAAAATTTAAAAAATGTGGTAGATATGACACTTAATCCATAATTAGATTATAAGTACTATTACTATAGAACCGAAAATGTTGTACCTGGAAGATTATTTTATTAAAAAATTCTAGTTCAAGGGCCTTACTGTTAAATATTATATGTTAATCAATGGAAAGCAATACTCTTTTGAACTCAAAATATGGAGACAAAATAGATCTTCGTAACAGTTTAAAGAAGAATGGTTTAGTTGTATTATAGTTTCTAATAGCCTAAACTACGTGTTTTTGAAATAAAAATCTCTCGACGTGTACGTTAAGTAAAATAATTTTTAATGATATGTTTGTAAATGTATGTCCACAAATTAATTACCTTTAATTGTTCTGCCGTTTGCGCTGATAGAAGTTCTCTGCACATAGACTGATTACCAGCTTCGACAGCTAATAGTAGTGGTATTTTACCTTTCTGTAATTCAAGTGCATGTTTTATTACATTTTTCCAAGAGGATTGATCATTTTCACGTTTTTCCGCTTTTCGTTTATTCAAAGCAACAAAACTTTTGGCTAACTTTTGAAGGGCAACATTAGCTTTCGAATTTTTTTGTTGTTCTTGTTCGGACAAATTTTTTACGACAGTTTTTGAAATTAATTCAATGCCAACACTTTCGGTTGCCATTAATTTATTAACATTACTTTTCACTAATTTCGTTGCATTTGATTGTGATATACCAACACTATTACTACGTTCATGTTCATTTGAATTCCGTTCTTGTGAAGTAATTTTTTTACCGAAAAAGGACATAGTCTTATCTATATGATTTTCATTTTGAGACTAATACAATGGAATCAATTTTCAAAATATTATGGAATGTTGGCGGCAGCCTATATAACCCATTTTTTCTATGAATTTAGATTTATTTGCAATTTTGTGAAAACTCTAGTATTTACTATATATTGCTATTCTCAAGTTGTATATTTGTACATGTTAAGTTCTATTTGAAGTTAAAAATAACAATTCTCAAGAGTCAGAACGAACGAAATATATATTTTATTGCAATTCCATGTTGTAAATATTTATTTTATTTTTTTCTTCATTTTGTATATTTATTCGATTGTAAATTAAATTCAATTCTAGAATATTGATCTAACGATTCCGACAATATATATGTATATATATATAAATGAATACAATTAAATAATATTGTTTTCATCCTTTCTACAAGTTTGTTTTTATTTTGAGATATATAATTTCATATTTAAGGGTTAAAGGATATCAGATTTATTTACTTATATATGCAAATAACATATATAATATTTAATAATAATATATGGTTTCCAAAACGCTTGAAATGTTTTTTGCACTTTGAATAAATATATATTATGTATTTGCATATTTTTAGTATCGACGTCGAACTGTTGGTATTCTTTCGCCATTAAATTGATTGCTATCTTACACTTTTCCTAAAAGTATCGAATAGAACACTTGCGACTTGCACAACTTTAGCCATCATTATTTTCACAATTTCTGACCATAGTTTCGAACAATATGCCTTTCAAGTTTTATTATCCTTTAGTAATTTGATTAACTTTCTCCGATATAAGTTTTTCTAATTTTTCCACTTTAATGCATAGCTAAACCCCTAACATGTCCTGGTTTACTATTAATAATTTTCATACCATTACAGTAATTGATAAAAATAGTTTATGTTATTGAATCCTATAACTAATGTTATCACAATATATCTTAAAAATATTAAATTGCGATGTAGTAGAATTTTCAAAATTCGCTTTAATATCCAATTATTATTTTAAAGTACCCTTCAAAATTCAGAATACAGCTAAAAGTGCAACAATCTTACTTTTCAGATGATTATTATTTCAAGGTAAAATATTCAACTGGAACGTAATTAGATCAATGCTAATGTCGTATAAATAAATCATTAGTTCAAATATTTTATTGTGATAATTTTGAGAATATAATAGTCTAAATAAGTATTGTCATATATCACCACAGCTTATGCGATTTGGAAACTGAACGTTAGAATAATGCCGAAACCGATGAAAGTGGTACAGGTGCCGTAAGAATTGTAGAGGTATAAATTCGATTTTTTAATGTTGATCGATATTCGATCGAAGAAAAACAATTCTCTGGTGTAGCTTTTCTATTTGCCTGGAAAAACCAAGTCATATGAATAATAGTGGTTTGAGTAGGCAACATAAGTGTTTTTGCAATCTATTTCTGACTGTAAATGAATGTAAATAAGAAATAACTCTTTCTCTTTCCATATATTTTCCTTAATATATTGTATATCTAATTTTCATTAATTCCCATCAAAAATATTTCTTTTTTATTTAATATATTCTTAATAAATAATTATTTATTCTTTAATATATTATGTGAGTACTTGATACTTAATTTAAACATTCTAGTATCGAACTAAAAAGATATGAAGTGCATAAAACCAAAAGCCTTTCAGGTATTTTACATGAGTATATTATTGGTACAAAAAAAAAAGGGTTTTTTCCATGTTTTCGTACCATTTTGTACCATTGTAAACAAAAAATCAAGGCATTAAATATTTTCTTTTTTCAATAATACAAATATATATTACACAACCAATTCCTCGTATGTAATTCCTTTGGGTGTGCTTTCCAAAATTTTCTATATAAAAGTAAGTCGACTTATTTTGATCCTTTGAATATTTGATAGCAAAAAAAAAAAAAACGGATATCATATTTATTATGGTTACTATGAGAGACAATGTTTTTATTTGCATCTTTGTTTTTTTGGTATATTCATTGATAGATTATTATTATTATTTTATACTATAGACCAATTGTTTGCTTTGAATAAACTCGATAATTAATTAATTTAATTATAAAGATATATAATTTGAATAATTAAAATTAAATTATATTTACCCCGTCAACTTTTAATCGAATATCCTTTCCAGCCGCAGCTAATAAAGCTCTGAGGATACTAGTTGCTGTTCCGGTTTGTCTACTCGCTACAATATGTACTGCTGTTTGTTGTCTTGACTGAAATAGTTGAATTTTTTTTTTTTTTTTGTAAAATTATCTTAAAATATATAATTATGTGACCGTAATTATATGGATTTCAATGAAGAAAATAGTCTAGGTATATATATTTAAAATGACCAATAATCGATCATTGAACTGAAAATGTACATATTTTCATAATTTTTTTATTATAAATATTATCAGAAAAATGTAGCATACTAAACATAATGATAAAAAATGATAAATCAGTAAACTACAGGTTGAATCATTCATTGAATTTTCAAGAAAGTTAAATTTTTATTTTTAAGAAAATAATATTGGCATTTGCCAGTATAATTATTCAATGTGTAGTTTAAGGATTTGAAGTCAGATCTCCACTATGACAATCATGAACACAAAACACAGTGGAACAACACAGCGATCGTATTATCGGATATATGGAGTATATGTTATAGTCGTTCAACCTTGCTGAATAACCTTCTTTCAAATATTTATAATTGATTAGAATGAATGTATACCGAATTGATAGAATGAAGGGACTATGCAAATAATTTTTTTTTATGGGCATAATATTTATAGAAATAATATTTATAGAATCACCTGTCAAATATTTCATAATTTTTATTTATATTATTCAATTACGAAGTGATATCGAGAATGAATTATAATTAAAATAATAGCAAAATTAGAAGTTGATTTTTAACTTCAATCGTAATAAAGTTAATGAAAAATTAAGAAAAAACTATAAATCGAGAAGTATGTTTACAGGGATACATTTAAATCTGAGAAGCGAGCTCAATAATATACTTATATAAATATATAAAATCAGAATTCTTATGTGCCTCAAATATTTTCTGTAGTACACACGAAAAAAAAAAGTATCCTTGCTGTATATTTTTTCCATTCCATGTTCAAAATTGAATTTTAGTATCATAATGAAATATGCCAGAGATTGCTCAAGTGTCATTAAATCATGTTTACGTATGCCCACAAAAGTAGTTGATGATGAGGTGTAAAGAAAAATAATTAAAGATAATTATTCTGACGTTCTATTTGGAATTTATTGAGTTATCGTATATCGATAAAAATATAGAGGGATATGAATCTAATTAAGATATTATTGCAAAAAAAAATAATGTAGAACTTTATCCTAGGTATTTATAATATAAAAAACTATATTAACCTGTTTCACTAAATGTTTTCTATCACCACTAAAACAAACGTCTTAAATTGAGTAATTGCCACAATATACTGAACACAATGGAATTTTAATGCTGACTGAACTCATGAAATGGAATTTACATGTGAAAATCCATCTATTTTTACAATTCCATATGTTTATTTCATATAAATATACTCTTAATAATATATAATATTGACAATACTTTCAAAATTTGATTTTATAATTTACTTACACAGTGCATATCAAATTCATACTTTAGGAATTATATCAAATTGTCTACGTTAACAAAAACCATTTTAGTAATATCAATCACGAAAGTTCAAAACTGAAACATTCACTTCATACGACCCCCTAATTTATATGTTCAATTGCATGCAACATATAAAAGTATAGATTGTTTGGATACTATCTAAAGTGTTAATATATCATATATGTAATTTGTTGTACTAAGAATATATACGAGTATTTATATAAATTGTATTCATTTTAAGATTTTATTGTCTTGAGACTGACAAAGTTTCAAATATTGTCTGTTTGACCAATGTTAATATTTAACATTCGATCTATTAACTTTTAAATGTAAAACTAAATAAAAGTTTTCATGCTTCAATAATATTCGCAAAAATGCAACAGCTGAACAGCAAATGAAATCTAATTTTTAGAAATTTAGTTACATTAATAATATTGCTTAGGTCATATTATTATTATAATTGTTGTATAATACAATCAGTTTAGCAGCAATAGTGCTGTTTAAAATGATCAAATATTATCGAGATTAAATAATTTATAAAAAATAATAGCGATTTGAAACTACTATATACAAGATGCCTTTCTAATGCGAATTGTTATGCATTTCTGGTAGCTCTTTTTATTTTATTATGTTTTAATTTAAACATATTTGATACCCAAATCTAAGGCATTTGATCCTTATTTATTACTCACGCATCGTACATTTTCAAGTTGAGAAACATGGGCTATTTATTAGAATAACATTGAATAATTCAAATTATTCATTACAAAGCCCATTATACTATTGATACTATTTTATTGACTAATTCAATAAATTTTCAAGTTTTAAATGGTAAATAATAAAAGTGAATTGCTTTTTCATATTTTGACTACCATTCTATGATGGAAGTTTGTATTGCTTCCAAATATGTTATTTCAATTCCTGAATAATACAAAATTAGGTCAAATTTGTAGTAAATATATATTGAATTAATATTTGGCGTTACTATGAAACTTAAAGAAAACTATATACAATATGTGAATAAAAAATAAAAAAAAAAACAATAAAATGAATTATTTTCTAGATGTAATAAAAATTTTGACACACAAAAAATTTCCAAATGGAAATTGTCTTTCTTTCTATGAATATAAATTAATGTAAATTATTATGAACTACTTGATACTCATATATATAGTATAACTTCAAACAACAGTTTAAATCACTGCACTGTGTCCTGATTAAAATTTTTGATCAGATGATTTAATGGTTAAAAATGTGATATATAATCTTTTTCCAGAATTTTTGAAATCTTACCCCTCCAGTTGAAAACGGATCTACTCCACGTTTATTCAATAGTAATTTTACAACATCCTCCCTTGAATACATAGCTGCAATATGTAACACATTATAGTTATCCTAGAAATATAAGAAAAATTATAATATTTAAATGTATAAAATAATGAAAAGATTAAGCTAACATAATTTATTATTATGAATATATATAGTCTATTCTAAACACTTCTAATTACTAGAAAATAGTCCACATTATTATCAAATAATATTTTGCATATATTTCTCTTCGAATCTTGTATTTATTTTAAAGAATTACATTGCACTATCGGTGCAATATATCACGACTGAGTTCCTGATCAGGAAATATATTTATTAAACTGGAACAACTACTCGCATCATCTTAACCTACAAGACTATATAATAGTGTTAAGTCCAACTAATAATAATACTCTCAAGATGTGAGAGATATTTGACATTTTCTTTACACGAAGTACCAAACAAATAGCTACAGTTTCACATGCCTGTTAACAATGGGATTGTATGTAAATAAATTCACTACGTTACCTGGACAAAATATTCATTTAATTCTTAAAAATCACATTTACGTTACTTTTACGTAGGATTATATGTGAATGTTTACATATATTTCATGATCGAATCGCAGATAACAAGGACAATGCATTGTGAGCAGCCACAGTCTACAGTGTTTAGTCAAAGATTCTAATTAGCATTCTATTTGAGTTTTTGCCTATACTTCTCCATTATATACACATATTATGTATTCAAATTCTTATCCTAGGAAATGTAAATCTCAGTATTTAGTTCATTCTTATGTTTCCCCTTAAATTTTGCATAAAGTGTACCTTTATTGATGCTACAGTTATGAATTCTATGAATGCTAAGTCGATATTTTGTCAATTCATTATTTCCTGCTATCATTACTTGATCTGATATCCTAAAATAAACATGTTTGTACTCTCTTCAAGTGATAACAATATATTCATATCATTTACATTTAATTTTAACCATAATTCTGCATGTATTAAACAGAAAAATACTGCAATATTAGTCATTCATATATAATTACTTTAGAAATTAAACAAACTATAGGACTTTCCACAAAGATTTTTTCCATTATTTTTACTACAATCGTACTGTATATTACACACGATCATTTATAGGTCAGTCACATAGAATTCAAATTGAAATTAAAATAAATTATACGTCTAATTACCAGGAATGCCATTAAATCACACGCATAATTTTATTAGTGAAAACAACATAAAAAGTAACTATTACTTGCTTATGAGTCTAACATAAAATTTCTTAGTAAATACTCGTATTTTCCATCAAATTTGCAAGGAAACATTTTACATTGGATTTTTATTGAACATTTTCTTCTTATCTGTCTTATGAAATCATGTAAATTTTCCTGGTTTTCTGTATTATGTTTTTTTTTTTTGTTTGGATTTTCCGATTTTTCTAATTAAATACAAATTAAAGGAAAACGAAACGGTGTGATAAAAATTATATCAGAAAATTATGTTTTCCTAATAATAAATGACTGAAGGAATGGATATGTGATATAGTTAAAAAAGAATATGTGTTTTGGTAAAACAAATAAATATTCAAATTAAAAATACATATGTAAATCAGTTAATTTATAAAATTTATTCAATTTTATTTTCATAAATAAAACGGAAAAACGTTTGACTACAACAATTCAAATAAAATTTTCATCGATTTTTGTTTTTGGCCAACTTACGAGTATTTATTATATAAGTTGAATAGAGTTCCTTGTAAAAATAATAACATTTCCTCAATTAATGACTATAATATGCTTGAAATTATGGATAAAGATTTGAATATTTGTATTCATTTAAGATACAATTGACAAAATAGCTGCTTTTTTCAGAAACGGCTATTGTATTTGGAATCCAAATTACTAAAATTGAATTTTAGAGTAGTGATTTTAATCACGATATTAACATATAATACGTTGATTTTAATGAAAATTTCACGTTAATTCAGAAATTAACTTCATTATTGATTATTCGTAGTTTAAGTGTAATTTAAAATTTATGATATTTTGAATGTTTAATTTAATGAAAGTAAGAAAGTAAAACTTCTAACTGCCAACAATATATTATAAAATCAACAAACGTATAACATTTAATTTATTAAAATAATAAGGTGGTTATAAATTAAAGTACGGGTGGATCATTCATATTTTGGTATAATCGTATAATTAACAGTATATTAATAAAATTATAACATCGTTCTTAGGCAAATTCTGTATTATTTCTAACAAAACATGAATTGCCCGCAAAGTTTTTCTAATATCTTAATTATAGTCGTATTTACATGTTTAAAATTTCGTGAACAAGGCAACTATCTTATAAATACCATTTCAAGTATATGCTAAAAATATAATATATTGTGATTTATTACGGTAAGCAAATCACTTTTTCGAAGCAATTGAATAAGAAGCAGAATGGTCAATTTTAAGTAATAAAAGCAGGCAAGAAATACGACAGGCAGCAGAATTAAACAGCATTTACGTAACAGAAGATTTATTATACCCATACTCTGATTCTAAATTATATTTAAGCATTTATATTTACATATAATTGGATCAGTGATTGTGCAAAAAAAATAAATACACACATGATTAATAAGCAATTTAAACAATATTTTCACACAATATGTTAACTAGGTACTATAAATCATTAACTCATTATGTGTAATAAATGAACAGTTTGAAAGCATATGGAATCGATATATAAATTAATTAGAAACTCATAAAAAGAAAATCATAATTTATTAATGAACTCTAATAAATATCATTATCATTATTAGGACTATTAAAATCTAACACATTCATTTCTTCACTCATGACTGTCGACCTTAATACAGGTCTAATTTACAATGGCTTTTTAAATAAACTACATATTTATTTATTACAAATGTTACTAAATAGATCAAGTAAAACATTTTTATTTTATGTGGTTAGACCGTAGATTATATTTGAACAAGGTACGATTAAACTAATCTAAATTATAGCTATATAGTCGTTTAACTGAGTTCTGCGAGTAGTATAGAAATAACAAAAAAATGTATGCATAAATTTTGCATAAACTCCTTATGAGAGGAGTTTCAAGAGTGTCAAGGTCGTATTATATAATTATATTCAATTTTATGTGTTTCCAACTGCTTCTACCACCCATAATACGAGTAATAACATTGTTTCTTTTATAAACTTTAGTATTGTACACCATAGCAAATAAAATTATTTATGTATACTCGTATGTATATAAACATTCAACAGATTTCCCTATTTTCAATCTTATCATGAATTAAATATCTTGAAAGGAGTTTATAAGAGTTTGGTTTTTTTTTTACATAAATGCATTTTAGTACTACTGTATGAAAATTTTTTGCAAAAGGATTTTATGCATTTCTGGTGTGATTACATAATGTGCGATTGTGATAAGGAAAATTTAGGTAACATTTTCTTATTTTACGTTTTTATTTCCGTTTCATTATTTCAATAAAAAGTTTCATCTAATAAGATTTAATCCTTTGATAATTTGTGCTAAGTATATAGTATCATACAATGAAATTATATATAATGTACGTTTTTAATATACGTACACACAAAAACAGGAAAAGGATATAAATTCAAGGATATTTTAATTGTAGCGTGAAAAATGTAACATTTTATTATTAAGCGAAAAAATATACAAATTAAATAACCTTGTTATTTATTGTGCATAAATTATGATGGTTAATTTGAAGAAGATGAGAGGAGGGTGTTGACAATAATAATTTTGATAGATTTTGTTAAATATCTGAATAAAATTTAATTTTTTTGGCTAAGAAATATTTGAATATTAATATTTTAATGAAAGGCGAAATTGCTGTGACACAAATTTAACTGAAATAAGACATTTGATCCGGATGACATGAGATATAGAAAATTGCTTAAACTACAATGGAATCAAATTTGTTTTACATTACTTTAAAATACTATAGTGTTCTATATTAATGTGCTTAACATTAATATCTGTTATTTCAATTCTTTTCTCTACTAATTATTATGATTTTCTGGTGCAAAATATGAAAATTGATCACAGTAATTTTGTTTATAATAAATTATTTAATCGATTATTCAAATTTAAAATACAGGTTCTCCGCAGCATCGATACTATAATGATGTATATAGGATCAATATACTGGTATGAGTTCGTGAACTTAATTGATGCGATTAGTTAACGTTGAAACGTTTGTAAGGATTTTACACAGAATACGTAACAATGATCATAAAATACACATAAAAAGTTATAAAATCAGTGTGGCTATTGTTTTTACAGATCTTCATAGTTCAATTTAAAATCGTAGTAATTTTCGATATTCAATTTTAAATATACTGTGAGACATGTATTTATAAGGATTTATTTATAAGCATGTTGTAAAAGAAAATTGAACGTTCGAACACAAGATCATATAACGAATTTAATGAAAAAAATATTTTCAGCACATCTATATTGCTGTTTGCCTAATAAATACATAACTATTTTATCAATTTTACAACGAGCTAGAACAAATTATATTTGAATATCTGAAGAAGTGAGTAGCAGAATAGAAACTAACAAAAAATAATGTATAAATATATATACAATTGTTCAAGTATTTACATAATTTTGGAAATAAGTCTAACTCTATCAAAACCAATAACATTCACTAATATAATAGAAATTTTAATTTTTTCTTAAAAAAGTAAACTTCAGATCTTGGACTAAAAGGATCGAAATTTAAAAAACTTTATATCTCTCTGTAAGGCTGCGTGATATGATTGTGCTATTTTACTCCCTGAAAACTATTTTATTTTATCTACTTCGTCGGATTTGTATCAAGAAAACATTGAATGGCTTTTTCACGATAAATTGAAATATATAAAGAACGCAGAACAGATGATAATCATGTTTTTCTCAAATAGAAGTTTAAAAGTGAACAAAATATACAATTGTGATATGTTTCGTTCACCTAAGGACTGCGTTATACGTGAAGACATTATTTATTCTTCAGTACCACAAAATATAATGTCCGATTTATATTAATCTATATAAATGGTTATTGATACCACCATATATTGGTAATATCCAAGTTAAATTTATTTGCTTCTAGGATGTGAGGGATGCGCCTATAGAAAATTGTTTTAGCAAATTTTTTAAATATAATTATAATTAATCATAACAGTTACATGACTAACATACATAAAGCTAAAACATTGTAATCGCTTTAGGCTCTGTGTGTGACCTATTAGCTAATAATTTATTATTATTGTGATAATGATGATATTTATTCGCATGTACATGAATTAATATTTAATTAAACAAACATTATCTATATTCTTAAGACTAGCCCTTACTGCCCATATAGTTTTTTTTAAATACCATAACTAGAGAAAATTAAATAATTTAGTAAAATTTTACTTATTACATAATGAATATAATATATAACGTACATTGCATGTACTGTTGTAGGTTGTTAACAACCTCAAAGTTTTTTTTTTTTCCATAAAAGTTACGTATATGTGTAATTATGATCGGGTTGGGCTTTTGACTCATAATTTTTTTAAGTATAAAATGAATTTTTAAATATTACATCATCTTGAAGAAGAAAAAATTGCTATTTGTTTAATAAAAGGCTCTAAATTATAATTTTATATCGGATAGATACATAATTTCCATCATATACGACAATATAACAAAAAACCAAATAATATGCTGTTTAATTTAATGAAAATGTTTTTGCATACCTTTATAGATTGGCCGAGTTTTCATATCACGTAAATAAGTTGAAAATATTATGTTAATTTTCAGTTTAAAATCATTAGATTTTATTCCTTTGCAATGTAGGTAAATGTAGGTAGGACTTTTTGATTCATTTACATATACTCGAAGTCTTTGGTTCAATATTTTCGTTGTTATTTATGTTAAATAACATTTCCGATAAAAAAGCATAAATTACGTCTACGTATATTTACTATATAGCCAATGCAACAAATATAATTTATTTATTATTAAAGAAATGATTTAATTATAAAAAATATATTATCGTAATGTATAGACAATCGAATTTCAGAAAATCCTTGTTTGAAACATTATACAGCCAATCATTACGATCAAGTAAAACATTTTTTGACATTACCTTAAATTTCCACCGCATCTAATTGGTATATCCTTTATTACAATAATTAGTAATGTACTCGTACAATTAACTAAATAGTCATTTTACTAAAAATCTTAAAATTGACACGATTGACAAGATTTTTCTAAATTTGTAAAATGTTTTTCGTCCTTTTAAAAATCTATACACCTATCCATTCACGAGATATTTTAATTTCTGTGCCTAAGACACTTAAGACACTTATGTTCTTCGAAAACAAATACTCAAAAATTGGTTACGTTATAAGAGTGTGGTGTATTTTCTAACATTAGTGGGTTTGTACTCATGCGAATGTGTACTTTATGCAAAACGTTAATTATCTCAAAAATGATTAAAGATAGAGTTTTGATAAACGAGGAGAAAAGATACATGTATTGCGCGTTTTTAAGGTTATTTGCAAACCAAAAAATCAAATAATTTTTGATATATTATATTTTTCGTCCTACTACATGTCTACATATCTAATCATTTGCGTGATATTTCAATTTTTTCAAAATGTTTTTCTTATGTTTCTATATTAATATGTATTTAACCGTTTAAGAGATTTTTTCAAAAAATTTCTGAAATGTTTTGCGCAAAACTACATGACTTCTTTCCGTTTCTTATTTTAACTAATGACCTCTGACCACTAATCTCAAATTTAATTGACTGTTATGCTGATAAAAGTGCTCCAATTATCATCACAACCTGTTTGTGTTTTTTCAACTAGCCAATAAATACTACATAACACTAACTTCCGCAATCACACATAATTACAGATATATATATCGTAATTGAATTACTAGTGATACCGTGTAAAGATAAAGACATATTGAGTAAATTTAGCCACTACACACCAAAAGATATATAATTTTTCAAAGTAATTTGCTTATGATATCGAATTAGGTACATATCTCGTGAAGTATAAATATGTTCGTGTTCAAAAGTGAATCTGATTTTCCTTTACGCATATAAAAAATGAATGTGTTTAGATAATTTATCGACAAATCACTAATGGTCACTTTAGAGATTTGAAACGTTATTTCGAATAGATCATGTGCAATAATCTTTCTCAGAAAGCATACTGAGTATCAAAATCTTATTGACTGCTAAGTTCAATTCTTACCATGAATATATTTACTTGAATACCGCATTATAACAAAATATACTATACATATTTCTTTTGAGACATTTACTAGGTAATAATGGTAGTACATTCCTTAATCACAATTATTAACAATGCAAACCATATTTAACATTATATGTATATATATTATAATATTGTTTAATAATTATGTGTACATAATAATTCTTTTCTTTCCTTTTTTTCATAATATTCTTTGGCAATGAAAATGATACCCTTTTAAAAACAAAATTAAAGAAAAAAATAATTGGACACATTTGAACGTTCAATAGCCCGCGCTCACAAATACCACAACCAACCCCGTAGCAATCACAAAATTCAAGTCACTGATTTTTATTAAAGATATCAATTTCTTCGTGTGTTAAATTAATTGAGGTCAGGGTCTTTACCGGCAAGGCTGCAAAACTCATATATTTTATTTTTTTTACATAAGAAATTGGCTAAAGTTATATATAAAATAACAAAAACAAATAATTTTACCCTATACTGCTAAGTGTTTGTTGCGAGAAATAAAAATCACACTACACATAGTATGATTTTAATTGCGTTTACATGCTAAATTGTTAGGATTTTTTCTGGGTCACAATATTGGATAATATAAAAATATTTGGTATAAAAAAAAGCAATTTAAAGC